>JACXGM010001599.1:29444-48122 GCA_016801145.1 Umbra pygmaea
GTGTGTGTGTGTGTGTGTGTGTGTGTGTGTGTGTGTGTGTGTGTGTGTGTGTGTGTGTGTGTGTGTGTGTGTGTGTGTGTGTGTGTGGGACTGAGTGAAAGTGTGTGCAAGACTGTGTGTGTGCGTGCACAACTGTTGTGCTGTGGACAGCCTATTTTGTGTGTGGGGGTATTTATATTTTGATTGTCCTGAATAGTTTTTAAAATGACACAAATAAATGTTGAACACGCCAGCCTGCATTATAATTATTTGTCTGACATTTTACAAATGGTTGTCACATTTAATTCCTGTCTGAGGTCCAACCGCAGCATTAAAAAACTTAACTAAGAAATAATAATACTTTTTCATTTTTAATTTATGTTTATGTCCAAGAAAGCTATTATTCAGTCCTTTCAAAAGCATATGAGTTTTCATGTTTCCACCACAAGGTGGAGCTCCAGGGCTTTTAAAATACCCTCTCATTAGTAATTGTGGTTGTAAAAAGGAGGGGGAGAACAGTAAAATACCATCTGAGCTGCCTGAATAACATTTGACTTATATACTTCCTGTATATGTGTCATGGACACGTATATGTGAGCCATCTTGATCTTGGAAGCTGTGTTTTTTTTTGCAGGGGCTTCATCTGGACCAAAATGTGCCATGTGCAAATGCATTACTCTGTAGCTACACTCAGACAAAACGAATTCCCTCGGGAGTCTACAGCTGGTTTTGCTTTTTCCGTTGAATGTATTCACTGGAAACTCAGCCTCATACCCACACATCCTGCCGACTGGATTGTGATGCAATCATCCACACAAGAGTGTGAGGGGCGCTAAGCAAACAGCTTTGGAAAGTTGCGGATGTTTTTTTGAGCTTAGCTGGGAGCGTATGACCCAGAGTCTGGTGAAAGGAAAGGCCATGTCAGTGAATCTGGCTCTTGCCCATCACAGCTAGCCTATTTGGACTGTGAGAAGCTATTGGTGGTTCTCAAATGTTTTTGTTCTGCCTAAGTACCCCCTCATCTGCAGCTGATCATAACGTTTCTGTAATTAAACTCAACACATACATTTTTATGTAGTTTAAACGGTAGGCCTATCACGTACATGTGAATAATAATTTAGAAGTCGAACTCAAACCAATTCTAGTGAATCGCATGAAACATCCCTTGCCAATATTAACTTGCTCAGAACAATGAACTTGTTGAATAAAAATAAATTGAAATTGTCCCATATGAAAAGATATATAGGTGGAATAGTGTGAAGGGATGTAATCAAATTTTGCCACTGTGTTTTGTAAAACTGCATGAATAAGAGATCTCAACATGCATAAAATATATGGAGTTTGAGTTTTTTAAATGTATTTATTTCAGGTAATGTTACTGATGAATAAAAAAACACAATGTATGCAAGCACCTTAATTTAAAGTTATCCATCTCACTGGGAGTATTTTCAAGTGACAATTGTGTTTAGAGTTGAAAAAGGTAACTCTTACCAGTCATTTTCTTCCTCTGTGTGTTCAGAAGCATGAATGGCCTACACGCTATATTAACACCAGCCTAAATGGGCCCCATGTTCATGCATACATTTGTGAAGGAGTCTGGTAATGGGCCTTTCCAGTTGATACTATTTTGTTTGAACTTTAGAATTTCGTCAGATTGAGCCACAAAGCCAATGTCTCTATGCAATAAATCCAGCATTTTAATTCAGCATTTGAATTTAATGAAATAGGCATGTAACACATTCATTTATTTTTTTACCATTAAATTGTCAAATGCAGTCTTTGTTGTAGAAAGATGATATACTGCAGGAGTAGTGCAAAAGTTTATCCTCCATGTATATGTAAAGAGGAGGCCTCGTTGCATACCAACTCCTTACATCATTGGAAATCTATGATATGGATTTGGGTTCCATGACAAATGTCTCTATGACAATAGATTTTTCACGGGGCAATCAAACTGCATTTAAAGTGCTATTTGACTTTGGGCATCGTTGTGATCTGTGACGCTAATCTTGAGTGAATAGAGGGGAGACTATAGGTGACCAGACCACAGATTATGCAGAATTCCCCCTTCCCCCTATCCTAAACTGAGGGCAGATGGGTCAGAGAGAAAAAACAGCAAGGTAGTAATAGAGGGGGTAAACATTTGAAAACGGATTACTTGCCCCCTAATGCTTACTGCATTCCTCATTGATTGCTGTGTCACCTTGGGGGTCTTTCAGGGATACAAGTAGGCATTCAGGCCAGCAATTGAACAGTGGACAAAACAAAGTTTTATTGATTGGCTAATGGATGTGGCTATGCGTATAAGTGAGGGGTGGGGGAGATATGGGAGTGCCCAGGCATGCTTGTGGTGTGGGACTTAAGGTTGACAGACTCCCTTCCCCTATGGTAGTTCATTAATGTCAATGTTTTATTTTACACAAACTCTTTAGGCATTGATGAAAGACCATTATTCTGGTGTGATGTATTTCCCACGGCTACACATTTGAAATCAACTTCTACACAGATCACATTTTTTGTTTATGTGATATGGAGGATTTTACTTAAAGAACTTATAAAAATAATAATAATTCATAAGGAAACAACAAGATGGTGCCTTAATAGGGAGATGAGCCACTAAGACCCCCCAGAATATTTTATACTTGTTCTTCCAAGTGTCTGGAATGCTAATAATATAATTCTTCCAGAAACTTTGACATAATTGTCTTATTTACAGTGGTGGAAAACTGTTTTAGGGTCTTCTTCCACTACAAACATTTTTGGGACAACATTTCAATTGAAATAACGGCGATCAATTGTGGATCCAATCATAGAAATCAAAACCACTTAAAGGGCAATAGGTAGGACACTAAGTTATTTCTTCTGTTTCATATTGACAAATAGGGAACTTAGTAACATACATGTATTTTGCAATAACAACTTAGGAAACAGGAAAAACAAGAACTAAATGGTCATCTACAGTATAATGGTGCCACATTCACTCACAGCTACTTACCTGGTATGCAGGAGAGAGAACACCGAATCTATATTATGTGAGAATGTTGATTTAGGGCAGTCATGATTCATCTAATATTCTGCCATTACATAACATTACATAACATTGCATAACCACATGCCGATACTTAAGGGCTCCGCTATAGAGGTTAATCACTGTTGTATGCATTCTCTGCAAGCCTCTAAGTGTCATGTTTAGGAATACTCTCTGCAGATTTATTGTTTTCATGAAGGTACCAAGCTATGCCTAATGTGTGCTATTCCTACTAAAATTATGTGTTCTGTTGTATGCATTCTCTGCAAGCCTCTAAGTGTCATGTTTAGGAATACTCTCTGCAGATTTATTGTTTTCATGAAGGTACCAAGCTATGCCTAATGTGTGCTATTCCTACTAAAATTACGTATTTTTAGTAGTTTTATTAGATGTATTAATTCTAAAGCAAACTGCAATCAATCAAATTAGGGTTAGTAGTTGATATCAGACCACATAATGTTGAATAACCCTGAATATCACCAGCATGCTTACTTTGACCTCCTACAAGCCCGCTCACATGCCTCAAGCCGGCTCACATGCCTCAATAGAAATGGAGCAAGACTTTAGTAGGTGCGTATCTGTGTAGAACTTTTTCCACATCAACTTGACAATTAACATTTTTACATGTTTAAACTAAAATGTATAGCTGATGCAAATTTAGCTTACAATTTACGTTGATATAAATAAAACCATCCTAATTTAATCTCCTGTAAGTCTTCAATTGGGATGAGACATGGTGACTGGCAGAAGGCCAGTTGTGAAACATCAGAAAGTTGAGCTGTCTTGGTGTCTGAAGCTATTCAGATCACAGATCTATTAGCCATGTTGTCCAACATTACATGCAACTGTTACCTACTCTAATTAGTACTTGGGCTTTCTCCTCTTATGCAAAATAGAAATTGGATGCCTAGATAAGTTCGTTTTAAATATATTGAAACACAAACTGAAAGCTATTGCAAAAGTTAAATAGCATGCATGTTTTAAATAATTTGGAGCTATGTATTTGGAATCATGTTGGAAGGCTAGAGTGTCCAGTAGTGCTGGGCTGGAGTGGGGATGGACCCTGTGTGAAACAAGCTCTGAAATGCTAGGAGTTTAGTAGGTCATGAGAATGTGAGCTCTCTGACACCTCCCATTCCTGAAGGGACTCAGGTGATCTCTCACAATAAGTCTTCTATCAGAGACAATTCTTTCAACAGAAATCCATCCACATCTTCATGCATATTGTTCCCAGTTTATACATATTCATATTAGTGATTAATATCCAATCCATTTCTGTCATCATGTACTGTTCTAGCCATCATTGCAGTTTATGCAGATGCCAGTATAGATTTCTTCTTGATTTCCAGTCAGTTCAGAATGAATTGAGGCTCATTGGTAAAATGAATTATTCCATTGGCAAGCAATACCTCAGCAACACACAGTGTTACAGTACATGTGACACTAACAGCAGCTGGAGTTTGCCATATAAGACTGGCCCCAGTGTTTCTCAGAACTTTGCCCAATGAATGGCTGGGGTTGTGAATGACGCTGGCACGTGTGGTGTCAGGTTTTGGGTCAAGTGCGGGCGCCAACTGACTAGTATGGGCCTGGTCGGTGCTCTGCCTTACATGGCGATGACTCACATAACGACAGGCAGCTATGTGCCAGGCTGAACATAAGACTCTTCTGGCATCTGGACCACATCTCCACTCTCTCTGACTTTTATTCCCTCCCTCTCTTTTTTCCTTTTATTTCTTCTATCTATGTCAGTGCAGTCCTATAAATAAATACTATGGTATTACTCCAGACTATTGAGTTCATCCACCACTAACTCTCTCCTTTCCTAAAACTCCACCCCCCCAGTTCCAGCACTTTGCTCTTAACTCCAACTTACCACGTTTGCAAAGTTCCGAGTAATACTCCCCTTTGGATTCACGGAAGAACCAAATGTTCTGCAGCTCTTTTTCTCCTTTTTCTCCCACATCATCACAGATGTGACCACTACTAAAGCCATGTCTGCCTATCTTCCTGCTATTTTTCCATCTTTCCTATACCTAAGAATATCCAGAACATTTTAAGTACATGGGAAATATAAAGATTGGCAGAATAATGTGTTTTCAAACAAAAGTATATTTTCAAAATACATTTACAAATATATTTCACATATAATTCACATAATGAAAAGACATTTGTTGGCACATTTCAAGTTTCATATGTCTTAAAATGCATTCCAACAAATACTTTTCCCCCTGTTGGCACTCTTTCTTTCTCTTTTATATATACACCATAGTCAAAAAAACTCCCAACAGATTTTTAAGAGTTGATCAAAAATTAGGGAAGCAAGCCATCATCCAACACAACAGTAATCATGCTAAAATTTCATTCAAAATCCATGCTCAAGTTGTCGAGTCAATTTCTGAACTTAAACAGGAGTTGTTAAAATATCACTGTAAATGACATACCGTTTGTCATTTGTGAACATATTAAGATCCAGTATGTGGATGTTCGTCATTTGAAATGAGTCTACTACCTCTGTTCCTTGTGTGGTGTCTCTATATGGTGGAAAAGAGTAGAAGTGGTCACTGAAACATCAGGACACATGGTGTACTTTTCACTGGCCTTTTGCACAGAAGACCCATGTCATTATTTGTGAACAAATACATATACACCGATCAGCCATAACATTATGACCACTGACAGGTGAAGTGAATAACACTGATAATCTTGTTATCGTAGCACCTCCCAATGGGTGGTATATATAAGGCAGCAAGTTTACATTTTGTCCTCAAATTTGATGCGTTAGAAACAGTAAAAATGGTCAATCGTAAAGATTTGAGCAACTTTGAGGACAAATTGTGATGGCTTGACAACTGGGTCTGAGCATCTCTAAAAGCTGCTGCTATTGTGGAATGTTCCCAGTCTGCAGTGTTCAGTACTGTATTTATCAAAAGTGGTCCAAGGAAGGAAAAGTGGTGAGCTGGTAAATGGGTCATGGGCGGCTAAGGCTCATTGATGCACGTGGGGAGCAAAGTGTCACGAAGTATGTGGTGTTGCAAGGAGGGAGACCGAAACAGGTAGATGGATTTCTTTCTATTTAATTCACCAAGATCCAGGAAGCAGTCCAATACTGTGTAGTTGCAGGCGAACAAAGCAGTTGATTGCACAACAATAATACTTAGATAGCTTACATGCTCTTGTCAGTGGCACGGACACTGAGCTAACATAACAGTATAGAGCGTACGCATAAACCTTAACTACCCACAATCTTTACACAACTTACACATATACTGACAGAGCTCCTAGATCCCAGATTCAACACCAACAGATAATCACAATACTTTAAACATCAATAACCGACAACGCTCCCTCAGTTTGGCCAGCTTATATAGAAAGAACTAGCTACTCTAACAAGGCTGAATCGTTACTAATCAGATCTACACGATACCGGTCTACCCTAACCTAAACCCTATCCTAGAAACAGGTGAAACTGAGAGAGAGGTGTCACATTTACCAGAGAACGGTTGACTCGGTACCAATGTGTTATTAAACCCTAGGTTCATTTTGCACCGGAGTTGTTGTTTAAAGAGACAGTATTATTATATGACACTCAACTAAGAACAACATGTAATGAATAAACAAAAATAACTGAAAATAGGCAATGTATAATAAAGAGTCCAGTCTCAGTTCATGTTAATGCCAGCCCACTCTGGGCTGGGCCTCACACAAAGGCTGGCCCATATGTTTGGATCCAAAAGATGAGCCGCTGTTGCTCAAATTGATGAGAAAATCTATGCTGGTTCTGATATAAAGGTTTCAGAACACACAGTCCATCACAGTGTGTTGTGTATGGGGCTACGTAGCCGCAGACCAGTCAGGGTGACCATGCTGAATCCTGTTCACCGCCAATAGTGCATACAATGGGCATGTGAGCATCAGAACAGGATCACAGAGCAATGGAAGAAGGTGGTTGATGAATCATGTTTTTATTTACAGCACGTGGATAGCCGGGAGTGCATGCGGCTGATGTGTACCTGAGGGACACATCGCCCCAGGGTGCACTATGGGAAGAAGGCAAGCCGGCGAGGCAGTGAGATGCTTTGGGCAATGTTCTGCTGGGAAACCTTGGCTTCTGTCATTCATGTGGATGTTAATTTGACACATACCACCTACCTAAGCATTGTTGTTGGAAATGGTATTACATGATGGCATTGACCTTGTTCAGCAGGATAATGTGCCCTGTAGTGGTGGTACGATATGCGTGTCACAATACAATATGCACTCCTGACAACAGTATATAATGCCCGCAACACAAACTTGGATATTTCATTTGAAATTTCATTCAGTATAATAATCATTGTTTGTTCATTTCATAGATAGGTAGTGGGTTCATGTTCATGTTTTGCTACAATTAGTCTATTTTGGGTAACAACAGACTCTAGTAAATGATTTTCAAATATACTAGTTTTTTTACATGAGACGCTGACATATAGTCAATCAATTTGCGTACAACTTATTTGCTAATGTTTTTAATAATCAGTTATTAAAAAAATGTTAAATGTGCAATTTTTGCTATTACATACTCTTATTATTTCTTTACACACAATACAATTGAATTTGGTTACAATTCACTAGCTTTACAATGAAATCACAATGTTTATTGCAATGTATTAAAACTAGCGCTATTAGTTTGAAATGAAATATAAATATCGCGATACGCATATCGTACCAGCCCTAGTGCCCTGCCAGGCTGCCACAAAGCAAAAATGGTTGAGGAATAGTTTGAGAAACACAACGAGTTCAAGGTGTTGACTTGGCCTCCAAATTCCACAGATTTCAATCCAATTGAGCCTCTGTGGAATGTGCTGGACAAACAAGTCCAATCCATGGAGGGGTCACCTCGCAATTTACAGGACTTAAAGGATCTGATGCTAACGTTTTGGTGCCAGATATCACAGCACACCTTCAGAGGTCTAGTGGAATCTATGCCTCGATGGATCAGTGCAGTTTAGGCTGCAAAAGGGGGACCTACACAATATTAGGCAGATGGTCATTAAAACACACAGGTGTTAAATGGCTGATCGGTGTAATATTTCATGCTGAGCTCAGACTGGGATTGTGGCTGATAAAATATGTACAAGTAAGACATTTATTTTGTATTTATTTGGTATTTATTTCACCTTTGTTTGACTAGGTTAGCTGATTGAAAACTGATAACCTGTAAAGACAGCCTTGCCAAAAGGCATGTCAATGCAAAAACAACACAAAGTTACACACAGGTTACTCAAAAGAAACTAAACCCAAAAAGCAAAAAAGAAACATTCCTTTTTCAGAACGTCAAAATAGCTATACAGATCTTCATAGTAAAGGGTTTAAACAATATTTTCCATGATTGTTCAATGAACCATAAACAATTAATGAACATGCACCGTTGGAACGGTCATTAAGACACTAACCTCTTACAGACAGTGGGTAATTAAGGCCACAATTATGAAAACTTAGGACATTAGAGACTTTCCTACAGACTTGAAAAACACCAAAGGTAAGCTTCCCAGGGTCCCTGCTCAGTTGTGTGAACGTGCCTTAGGCATGATGGAAGGAGGCATGATGGAAGGAGGCATGATGGAAGGAGGCATGATGGAAGGAGGCATGATGGAAGGAGGCATGATGGAAGGAGGCATGATGTGGCAGATAAATTGCAATGTCCATACTGTGATGACAGTGCTACAGGGAGACAGGAAGGACAGATGATCGTCCTTGTGGGACAGGTACAGGATGGTAACAACAACTGCTTGAATTACTCCAGGAATGCACAACCCTTCCATCAGTGCTCAGACTGTATGCAATAGGCTGAGAGAGGCTGGACTGAGAGGGTTCGTAGGCCTGTTTGTAAGGCAGGTCCTCACCAGACGCCACCAGCAACAACGTTGCCTATGGGCACAAACCCACAATCGCTGCACCAGACAGGACTGTCAAAAAGTAATAGAAGGAATGAGTGTAATACAGAGGCCTGAAGCAATCTGGAGCGAGATCGATTTGGAGGGTCAGTCATGGTCTGGGGCGGTGTGT
Source organism: Umbra pygmaea (assembly GCA_016801145.1). Classification (NCBI taxonomy): domain Eukaryota; kingdom Metazoa; phylum Chordata; class Actinopteri; order Esociformes; family Umbridae; genus Umbra; species Umbra pygmaea. The sequence goes on from JACXGM010001599.1 coordinate 38,500, forward strand.
CACAGCATCATCAGACTGAGGTTATTGTCATCTCACCACTGTGCATTACAGGGAAGACATCCTCCTTCCACATTTGGTGCACCTTATGTCATGCTGACATGACCCTCCAGCATGACACTGCCACCAGTCATACTACTCGTTCTGTGCATGATTTCCTGCAAGACAGGAATGTCAGAGTTCTGCCATGGCCCGCGAAGAACCTGGATCTCAATCCCATTGAGCACATCTGGGACCTGTTTGATCGGAGGGTGAGGGCTAGTGCCATTCCCCCCAGAAATTTCCTGGAATTTGCAGGTGCCTTGGTAAGAGAGTGGGGTAACATCTCAAAGCAAGAACTGGCAAATCTGGTGCAATTCATGAGGAGATGCACTGCAGTACTTAATGTAGCTGGTGGCCAGATACTGACTGTTACTTTTGAATTTGACCCCCGTTTGTTCAGGGACACATTACTAAATTTATGTTGGTCAACTGTCTGTGGAACTTGTTCAGTTCATGTCTTACTTGTTGAATCTTTTTCTCTTCATACAAATATTTACACATGTTCAGTTTACAGAAAATAAAATTAGTTTAAAATTAGAGGATTCTTTACATACTATATGCAAGTTGGAATGCAGAATTTAAATGTGTATAGAGATTAGCAGGGGATTTACCTAGTAGGCAGGGACTTGTAGATAAGATGGTACCAGTGGGTCAGCAATGTGTATGCAGCAAGAGACAATTTACTTGTGCATAAATATCACATCGGTGGGTGTTAAATGGGGAATTGGGGATAAAGTGGATAGGGTTGTGACAGACTACATTTAACATGTCGTTAGCAGCAAGGACTGTCATTTTTACAAGAGTATGTTTTGTAACATGATGGAATGTGGCCTTGTTGCGAAACAAGAAACCAGTTCTAGATTAGATTTTAGGTTTGGAGGTGGTTATGTGAATCTGTAATGAGAGTGAGTAAACTAACCAGATACCTAGATACTTGGAAGTATTGACATACCCTAACTCAGATCCATCCAGGATATTTTTAGGAGGGGCAGGTACAGGTAGCATATGATTAAAAAGCATGCATTTATTTATTTAGTGTTGAAGAGTACTTAAAGAGCACAGAAAGGGTCTTTCATGTCATTGAATCCATGTTGTCTACATTAAGTTGAATGAGAAAATCATTGGCCCCAGAATTAAACCCTGAGGAAGACCCATTTAAACAGCAAGTGGTCCAGACAGCAAGCCCTCAAATTTGACACATTGTACTCAGAGAAGTAATCTTTCAACCAGGCAAGGCAGTCTCCTGAGGAACATTAGTTAGTATGATTAAAGGCTGAGCTGTCATTTTCAAACATTACTCTATTGGATGCTGTTACTGTGCACACGCTGTGATGAACCAGTAAGAATGTTTCACAGAGATAATGCTCATCTGATTTCTTAGTTATGTACTTTAACTTATGTACATTACTAAATTATTATTCATGCTTGCTTCCAAAATGTATAGCTACTGTAGCTAGCAAACTCTAACCAATGTTCCTCATGCTTGATTAGCTAGACTAGTTAACAGTTAATACCAAATTCATTTTAATTACACATGTTAAAACTGATGATAGCATGACTGTCAGTATTTCCTGAGTCCTACATGCACTAGTGTAACCCATGACAAACAGGTCAGGTTGTTTTTACATAAATGTCCTAGACATTCTCTACAAATAGCAGTTCCTGCCATTGTGGTCTCGTGTAGAACAGCATACAGTGCCCTTTAGAATTATAGACTTGTAGAGGGATGATTTTCCATAGAACACACATGAAATGGATTTGGGATCTGGGCTCACCAGGCTTTGAAATTCAGGCAGCAGAGGTTTGAGTGGCTGCGTATAATTGGAAATTGAATTGTTATTTACACTGACGGGACAGATTTGCCTTTTAACAATATTGATATGTGTATGAATGGGCATTGTGTTTAAGCTGGCTAGCCTACAGCAGCTATCGCTAAATATGCTGACGAACAAACTGCTTAGCTTATTAACATTGTAGTCATGCCGCATTGGAATTAAATACAAATGCTTCCCAAATTAGTCTGTAGTAGAACAAAATGTATCTAATGAATGTAACTTTTGAACAGATGTGCACATGAGTCTGCATACAGGCTTTGTTGTAGACACAACAGACAGGAGACAGTAGGTTTTGAAATTATTCATACATTTAGCTAATAATGACCAATTTACAAAACAACTAAAACACAGTACTGTACAGCGATAGATGGCTCTGCACTTCTTTTGAGGTATTTAAAGATCCTGTTCTGGCCTATAATTAAGTAAAAGAGGAAGTGAAAATGTCGACGTAGACTTCAGTTGTAACAGTTGAGACACCTCCTTCCTCTTAGTCATTAAGGATTTTTTTCTGACCATGTGCACTTCCCTTTATAGATTAGAATCGTACACACATATTCACATAACAATAACTACCGCTATTTGGTTTGGTGACAATGGTCCACTGTGTAAATGGTCAACTGCAGGGTCATCAATTACCTTGGAATTATTATTATTCATAATAATAAAATAATAATATAATAATAAAATGTGTTGCCTTAAAAAAATGCCAAATAAATATGGGCTTATCGTTTTCTCACACCCTTGTCCACATAACACAATTCTTGAGCGATTTGCCTTTGGCTCAATAAATGAAGTTTAACTTTTTTATATACGCTATTTGTTTTCCCCGAATCGCACAGTGTAAATATAGTATAGCCCAGTGCATCTCAAACCTCACCTGGGGCACCCCCTGGCATGCCAAATATTCAATGTATCTCAGAGCTAACACACATGAATCAACTTGTTGCCTCATAGGAATAGAATGACTAGAAATGCTATTGAACTGTTTGGCATGGTCATTCGATTAGTACACAAATTCGATTAGTGCTGCATGTTCTGAATTTTACATACCCATGGATTGACCAGTGGTTTTAACAACTAAATTAAATGCTTAACATCAGACAGCTGGGGGCCCCATTTATCAAGCTTGATTAAAAAATCTACATTTGTACTATGGAGAGAATTAAGAATGTGCGTATGCAAAAAAAGTGGGATTAATCAAACAATCCTATGACCGTTTTATGCACACCGGTAGGAAATCCCAATTGATAAATACCACTTGTTCTTAGCTTCAGTGCTCATGCACAGTCTCTACGATTTGCCTATTAACACACCCCTAATTACCCAAATAGTCAGAGTCATCTCTTAATTCTGCAGGAAACATAAGGTACAATGAGGTTCATTAAATGTACGACACAATCCAATATGACTCCAGCCTAGTTTATAAACGCCCCCGTTCTAACTCCGTTATGAGGGCATATCAACACAACACTCTTTTTTTAATTGTACTGGAGGCCGTTTTTTAGCCTCGTAGTCTGAAAAAACAAACAGCATCATCCGCATACATAAGATGATTTACACAGTTATCTCCAATCATACACTCAGTGTTACAAACATTCAACTGTAAAATGTTGTTGTATGTGGCGCTACGCTAAAGTCTAGTGAGAATGTTATAAAAGACCATTGCGGTGCTTGCGTCACTCCCTTATCCCTCCTACCAGTTCCTATGGCCACTTGACCAGTGCGAATGCAAATAGCAAAACCGGTTTTGGGGGAAAGTAGTTAGTAGAACTGTTTAGAAGTGGACTGTTCCTATAACAACGTTCCTGTAACTACTTGGTCGGAAATCAGCTAATATTGAACATTAAGGCATGTTAAGACTGATACTACACTGCCCTTTCTCATGCTAAATGGTGAATATATTTTCTGTTATCTTTCTCAAGTTAGATGCTAGTTGTTTTGTCTAACGTTGGTTAAAGCAGCAAATTCTGTATATTTTTCATGTCGTAGTGCAAAGCACACACACGCATTCTTTGGCTTTGTAACTCAGAACAATTAGTAAACAGGCTTTATTATTTACAATGCTCTTGCAGGCACATGTAGGCACATCGAATTTAGGGATAACATGAAAATAATATATTTGTAAGCATACGGAGCAATAACATGCAATATTTTAATGGTAGCTTGTCTTTTCACACTTTATGGCTTGCCAGGAGGCAACGATGGAATGTTTAAACCTGTCTTTGTCCATTTTATCTTGTTGGATTAATTAGGGAATGAACACTGCCTAGCAACTATCACTAGAAATATTCTGATCTCATGGAAGCACATTGCTAACGCTGTTGCTACGACTAATCTTATTTTTATTTGGTGCAACAGGTGTACATTCCACTTAGACCATCGGACATAGCTACACCTGACCTAGGATTTAATCCCAACTTTTTTACATCCAGCTGGTGCAACCGGCGCCTGAAGCGCATTTTCAGTGTGCTGAATGTTCGTTCAATTAGGCTACACTAGGCTACACGCGTGTTTGTGTGTGTTTTCGATTAAACAGCATTTCATGTGCTGTTGCAAGCAACATAAATGGTGTCATCAGCCATGTCTTTAACGGATAGCCGTTGTCCCCTTCACAGCCACCCATCAAAGGAGGGATTTCCCTCAAAGATGGCAGGAATGGCAGAGTTTGCCAGCATAAATGACTTGTGGCTTGAGCCAGGTTAATTCGCAAAGACATGGGTGATTTTACTATTAGCATCGCAAATGACTTGTATGTTGATTGAATGGGTTCCTTTGTGGTTCCAACTTCGGACACCACAATGATTTCACTCTTGCGGTAATATTCTTCCTTGTAATTATGTATGATTTGCAATAATGGGAACTGCTGCATCTGTGTAGATGAGAGGAGCAAAGTGTATGTGCGTTGTGCACACACTACATTATGGCCAAGCATACGTCCTTAAAATATAATCTGAATAACACGCCACGGACTAACGCTTGTCTGTGGAGGGAAAGTCCCCTGTGTGTTGGGTGCAAAATAGGAATGATACATGCGCTGGTCAATTTGACTGGGTGCAAGATAGGGCCCAATGTGTGGTTCTCATATAGCACGCTTACTAAGCATGTTACCACCTGAGATGAGGTCAGATTATGTATGTTTCATTAGCCGCATAACACAAACACCCAACGTGAATTTTCCAAGTGGTTACAGTATGAGTCCTAGTGTCTAGACTATGATGGACCGTCATCAAGCAAAGGGCACAAAGACAGGTTTGGACAGAAATCAGAAGGGCAACAGAGGAAACGTACAGCATCCATCTTTCATGGCGCTAAAGACAATCCAGAGAGTGAAACCTCTGCCTCAATATCATAAAGTTCAGATGATTGTAAAGGTAAGGGCAAGGCAAAACCATACTGTCCTTATTGTAATAACTCCGAGCAGTATCTAACATTCAAAGGTCCTCCACTATGGAAGACCTTTATTTGGATAGACCAACTGACTACAATCGGGACCTGTGGAAAGTGAGGAAGGTGGTCCTACATCATGAAGGTCATACCCTCGACATCTACACTGTTCTGGATGATGGGTCCGAGCGTACCATGCTTCTTCCAGATGCTGCACAAAAGCTTGGACTAAAGCGGACCCCCAAAGAACTAGCCACCAAAACTGTCCAAGAGGACACTGACAGTGGTCAGCCTGAAAAGGAAATACAAGCATCTAGTTGGTCTTCCCCTAGAGCTGTTTGTCAATGCCAGGTCACTAGTCCTCATGAGTGCTGATCACCCCCATTTGTTCACCCAAATGTGTGTGTCCTCCGGGAGGGTCAGCTGCCATCCAGAGACGGCTAGGATGGACACTTCAGGGGCAAACAAGGATAGTGGAACAGCACATTCGACCAACACAGTGCCTATTTAAATCCATTGGCCCCACAACTTTAGAGCTGTTCAGAAACACTGAGAAGCTACTGCTTCGTACTTAACTGCTCTTTCCAGTTCCAGGGTCTTATCCTGAATGATCCCGTCCTGCCAGGACCTACCTTGGGAGCAACACTCTTGGGCATACTACTTCAGTTCTATGAGCATGCAGTTGGGATAAGTGGAGACATCAAGGGGATGTCCGTCTCCTGCCTGAAGACCAGCCTCCTCTTCAATTTGTGTGGCGGGACAGTTGAAGAGAAGAGCCTCCTGATATATTTGAGTGGAAAGTGCTTCCCTTTTTTACCACATGCAGCCCATGCTACGCAAACTTCACCCTTCAGAGGTACTGTATGTCAAAGAAAACAGCATGCCTGGGGAAGACGTATGGACCTCTGTAGAAAGGTGTTTCTATGTTGACAACTGCCTTCAAAGTCTGCCAACCCCAGAAGAAGCAAGGGAGTTAGTGGACAAGCTAAGAGAACTCCTGGTATCCAGTGGATTTCATTTAAGCTAGTGGGCCAGTAATGTGTCAAGTGTTGTCAATCACCTAACTAAGGAGGCCAAATCATACAATGTCAAACTTTGGTTCACTCAAGAGAGAGATTCAACAGAGTCTACACTAGGGCTCAGCTGGCACCATCAGTCAAACCTTTTAGGTTATAAACATAGAGTTGTAGACTATGGAGTGCTGACCATGCAAAATGTCTGTAAGTTCCTCGCTAGCCAGTATGACCCACATCCTGCCATACACCACTTGAGCAAAGGTGTTAGGACAGCACCTCTGGGATAAACACAGAGAATGGGACAACTCTCTCCTCCCTTAAGATCATCTCCAGGTTTGGAAGGATTGGGAGGGAGAGCTACAACTCCTGCCATGCATCACACTGCCTAGTAGGCCTGCACGATTCGGGGAAAAATATAAATCACAATTTTTTTCTCACAAAGTGTAATGTTTATTGCACATATGAACCATGACAAAACAAATTGGCAGTAACAAACATTTATTTATCTTGGCACCTATAGCACATTGCACATCACCACAAGCTTGTAAACATAGAGGCTTCAATTAATAAAGAAAATAAAATACATACTGGCCATTTAAGTAGAGTAGGCTAACATAAATAGTGACTTATAACACATTGAACTAAATTTGGCCCTGATACAGGCTCTATCTGAACTCCTTGTACATGTCTGTGCAAAAAAAACAAATAAAACAAAGAGAACGGAAGATCATCTCCAAGTCGGTGGTAGACTATGTTGAGCTGAAGAACTAGATCCTGCTGCAGTTCATCCCATCATTCTCAATCCTGGTCATCCATCCACTAAACTCCTGAATCAGGATTATGACAGCCGTCTGGGCCATCCCGGTCCTTAGAGGGTATTCGCAGAGATCTGCTGCAACTTTTGGATCCTTTGTGAGCATGAGGCTATCTCCCGTTGCCAACACTCCTGTACTGAATGCTTTAGATGGAAATCCAGACCTGTAATCCCATAAATGGCTGATCTGCCGGTTGCACACTTGCGTCTATTTAAGCCCGCTTTCTACTCCAGTGGTATGGATTGCTTCCGGCCCTTTCAGGTTAAACTGGGGCGGTGCATCGAGAAGAGATGGGGAATAATCTTCAAGTGTCTCACCACCAGAGCTGTGCACTTAGAAATCCTGACCAACATCAATGCTGACTCCTTTCTGATGGCCCTTAGAAGATTTGTTGCTCGCCTTGGGACACTTGCTGAGCTGTTTTCGGACCAGCGAACCAACTTCCATGGAGGTGAGAAGGAGTTGCACAAAGCCTTTGCTGACTTGTCCCCTGACCTACAAAGGCCACTTGCCAAACAGAAGATTATATTCCAATTCAACCCCCCTGTAGCACCTCACTTCGGAGGAGTTTAGGAGAGAGAGAAATTCGCTCCCTAATGACACCTCTCTACGCTACAATGGGAGCACGGTCTGTGATTGAGGAAGTGCTCAGGACAGTCCTTATTGAAGTGGAAGGTATCTTGAACTCATAGCCCCTGGGCTACATGTCATCCAGCATTGCCCGACCTAGACCCCATCATGCCTAACATGCTGTTAATGCGGTGGCCAGACCTCAAGTTGTGTACCCAGAGACTGAGCCCCTAAGCAGACATCGATGGAGACACTGTCAGATTCTGCCAGATCGTTTCTGGTCTAGTTTCATAAGACACTACTTACCTGGCTTGCATTCCCATCAGAAGTGGCATTCCATCCCTGCCAACCTTAAAGAAGACATGGTGGTTATGTTGATGAACCCTCAGCTTCCAAGAGCCCTCTGGCCTATCGGAAGGGTGATCAAAGTTCAACCAAGCGCAGATGCATATGTGTGGTCCGCCAAAGTCAAGAATAAAGACAAAACCCATACTCCACCTGCAGCCTGGTTGGTAATCCTTCCAGCTATCTTAGAAGAAGAAAATTATGACAGTATGCCTGCTCTAGCCCATGATCTCTTAGCCTTTTCCATGAGCAAGTTGACATTGCAATTTGGGGGAGGCTGTACAAAAGTCTATGGAGTGCTGGTATATTACTGAGATTATTACTATAATTGCCAGTGTTAATGTGTAGATAAATCAGGCCTGCCACTTTAATGAGTACAATTCATTGTGGGAGGTCTCCAATATGTAGGTAAAGAAAATAACTTCACTGATCTATAATATTTACTACTTCTACTGTTGTACATTTTCCAGACCCATGCTCAGTACATAGCGTTTTATTATTATTATTACTATTGTCATTATTATTTTAAAATTCTTATATTGTTGTAATTCTTGTTTATAAGCCCACTGCATAGAATCGCCGTGCCATGTCAAAAGAAATTTCTCTGTACTTTGACTTTGACTTTGACTTTGAATGGTACATGTTTTCGTATTGAACCAAAACTGTACGGGCGTCACGGGTTGGTGCATGAATTTACACAGAGAATACATGGTATAAAAATAAATAAAACTTGCATGCAAATTAATTAATGTAATGCGGAACTACCGTTAGATACGCGGGTTGTTTATGGACACCTAATCTGTAGCCCCGCATTAGCTCTGAAGCTAAGTAGTCGAGCTCCACCTATGTATGCAGTATTTGTCAGGTAGACGGTTCGGTGAGGGAGTCAGAGATAGCGGCACTAGGGACAAGTATGGCGAGCAGTGGCGACCCACAAGAGTTAGAGGACCCGCCGGCCTCTTTAAGATCGCAAGTTTGGGAAAACTTCGGTATCCCAGTCAGTTACAGTAGTACAGGCGAGAGAGTGGTGGATAAGATGAGGACTGTGTGTTAGCGTGGTTCAGCAGTTGTTGGGTATGTGAGTGGAAATATATCTAACATGCTAACGGATGTCCGACGCCACCAGTTACCCAGATGTGCTAGCTCAGGGGAGAGATTGTATGACACTAGATGGTACAGCCTGAGACATGCACAATAAAAACAAATTGCATTCTCCATTTTTGTTTAGCTTTTCCCTCCATGGTACCGAATCTCTACCAAACCGTGATGTCTGAACCGAGGTATGAACCGAACCGTGACTTCTGTGTACCATTCCACCTCTAGTGTGCGTCCATCAGATATACCACACACATACCACACATATGTACAACTTCAGATATTAAGTGGAGAGAACCACCCCAAAAAATACATAGTCAACAAGCCCATGTTGCATTACCGCACTGTGCCATATTCTGAACATAGGTGTCAGAAGTAAAAGTACTTTTTATGAGTGCAGCTGAGTTCATAGGTTTTGGGAAGTTCCTAATTGAGACCAAAATGAACAGTAGGGAGAGTTCATTACTAATCAATGATGTATGAAATGAAAACCAAGAGTAAAACAATTATCATTTGTGGTGAAT
>JACXGM010001600.1:0-53250 GCA_016801145.1 Umbra pygmaea
AAAGTATATTTAAATTATACTCCAGTATTATACTTCTAGTATACTTATGTTTAACCATAAGTATGTATTCAATGTATTTAAGTATATTTGAAGTATACTTTCAAAATATACATACCAAAATAATATATTAGAAGTATATTTAGGATAAATAAAATACATTTCAAGTACATTTAAATATACTTTTTTTTACTTGGGTAAGTATAAAATAAAACAGAACAAGCTCTAACACCAACTTCAAAATAAAAAACAAGCTACACTTCTGCTTGTGTGCAACTGTAAATACTTTATTTCTTGGTACAAACGTAAAACCAACACTGGTTTATGTGGAAATTCCGTCTCTTGGCTAAACTGTATAAAGGTTAACTCACCAAATAGGTTAAGCTCTTCCTGAAACAAAAAAAACTCACTTGATCACACAGCAACATCTCCCACCAACACATACTAATACTTTTTTCAGTTTATATATCAAACAACATTTCCTACATTATATGACAATTGGTGTAAAGATTATTACACTTTATGCAATGTAAGCAGACTAGAGTATCTATTCTAGCCGATTATGACTATGCAAAAGTAAATCTTTTATTTAAAATAATATTTGGATGACTAGTTAATCCAAAGATCTTCTCAACATGACTTTGACAGTTCCACACATATAATAACACATAGCTCAATTGTATGTACCATTTTCTAATAGATATTTTTTTATGAAAGTATGACAACCCCACAGGGTTATGACCCCAACATGAATACCACCGGCTTAAGATGAGCCATAGTGCCTAGCAATAGCTCCTAATATTCAATAGCTAATTTAGATGTTCATTCTGATCACATTCACCTTCTAAACTAGCACTCAACACTGTCACATTTACAAGCTACTCTGTACCGTGGACTTGCATCATTTATTCCCCCCAAAGGTTTAGAGAGGTGTGGTCGTTCATGGTATTAATCAATCAATGACTGAACCTCACCGCGCATCAATTATGATTGTAATGGCTCGTAGCTATTCACAGATGACTCGTTAACGTGTGTGTGTGTGTGTTGAAAAGAGGAATTGAGAGAAGGTAGAGAGAAACTCTGGTCTGCTGATCTACTCATTATGATCCCCTGAGCTTGACAAATGAATAAGGCTTTTAATATGGTTCATAGTAAATGAGAGTCAGTTAAATCGGCTCCAATTAAGAGAGAGAATAACATCCTCTGACATGGGAAGTAATAAGGTTGATAACTGCTGATCCAGACAGGAGCTCAGATGAACTGTGGACCCTGGCCAGGCATCCGCTCTACCAGCTGGGGGAGCAGTGGAGGCATGTGGAGAAGACAGGAAGATGACAGAGCTCCACCTCAGCCCCTGGCATCAGCCTAGTGTCTCTCCTGAGATGGCTGGCTGCGCGTGACAGCTCCCCGGCCTGGCGCCATGGGCGGGCCTAAAGCGGGCTGGCCTGCCCTAGTGTACCGCCTTGTCTAACCAAATGAAATATTTAAGTATTTATAATTCATTTGATGAGACACGCAAAGAGAGAAGAAACATCAAAGGTGAAGCATCTGAACGAGCAGAAATGTGAGTAGAATGTGATACCGACAGGACAGGCATTGAAAGGTCTGTGAGTGAATGCCTCAACAATCATAAGAAAAATCTAGATGACTGGCTGTATTCAGCCATGAAATAACATGTATTTAAAAATAACAACCATTACATTTTAAAAGTACATGTGGAACCATTAAAACTCTGAGCCCCTTTGGAAATCAAATGCCCATCAACCTCCGGACCAACAGCTGCTTGGTTCAATGACAAGAGGTTGCTCAAGGTTGTCCAAATTTTTTTTCACAGCTCTTCTCTTCCGAGCACAGTCGAAACTAAAATAGTGTATGTATTTGAATACATGTACCGTATGTCTGTTAAAAATGGTTAGGGTTATCCGTGAAAGAAAATAGAACAAAGCTGTGATAAGAAAATGCAGAAAATGTAACGAAGTGAAAAAGGGAAGCTCCGGTGCAAACAAAATGAGAGGACACTGATACGCAAGCCCTCACAACCAGCGCCAGCCCTCACAACATGGTGCTTCATGAGAACTGATGAGCCTGTAGCTTCTCTGTAAGAGACAGTGTGGAGGGGATATTAATATGGTGGAGTAGGGGCTTGGAGTGGGGGAAGGGCGGTCTGAGGAAACAACAGTTTGCCTGGTGCTAAGCTGCCTTGGCGACCCTGTGAGTGACAGGATGCAAGGAGTGGGAGGAGCCGGCCAGCTGCGTGTTTGTATGATCCAGCACTACCACTGCCCCAATAACAGGCAAAGATCGGAGTTCTTAGTGCCCTTATATGCTTTTATTTATGACAGCAATTTGAGACATTAATTGACATGTTATTCAATAGAATTGTGTGTACGCTGTTTGACAGGTTAAGTTTGTAATCCTCCCACAGTCTCTACCAGTATGGCCCTGGTGTGTAGGTCATCTCCTGTCTGTGATACTGTTAGTGACACGAGCTACCACAGCACAAAACAATCCCTTTTCCTGCATGACCTACATATCACCAGCCATGATCAAGGTCTGTCTTACTGATGTACTCCCGTCCTAGCCCGTTATCTGCAGTTGAGATGATGAAGATAGATGGGCAAATGGATGCTAATTTCTGCTACATTAACCTCAGTCCTGCATATCGACAGGTCTCCAAGGCTTATTTTGATGGAGTGGCAGGATTCTCAAGTAAATCAACTTGTCACTCAGCTGTCAGAGAAATGTGTGATGGGTCTTTGGTCCAATGTAGAGAGCAGAGATAGAAACAACCTCTTTTTCACGCAACTTGTAGGACATCTATATTAAACTGAACGAGGATTAAGAACAAAATCCCCCTCAGGTTTGAAACATTATCTTTAATTGAAACGGGAGAAGAGGGTAATAAACCGAGTGCGTTTCTGCTCGACTCCATCTGACCTTCTAAAGAGATGTGGGGGTCAACACCGGAGTGACAGCAGTCAGGCAGAGAGAGAGTGAAGGAGAGGAGGCTGTCTGTTGATGGATAAAAGGACTGATGGAGCTCTGACAGCAGTGCTGGCTAGGTCTGTGCTTGTAGAACTGTGGATGTCAATAAGACTGTCTGTCACTGGAGACCTAGAAACCCCCCTGCCTGAAGCAATCTGTTCCTGGGATGTAGGGTGGAGACACCCTCTGAACCTGCCATCCTTTTTCCATTTCACACTCTGATGTCATCAGCTGACAAAAAAAACACGACGTGCACCAAAACACGCTGGGTAAATGAGATGTGGACGCATGCAACGCGGTTAGTAATTGATGAAATGTTGATGAATAAAGCACTTCATGTAATGGTAATCAATGACTCATTATTTTTCTGTTATGAATGCACTTCTCTGATTAGTCCATTTCTTTTCCACTAAGCTAGTCTGTAAATAGAGTAGAGATGATTATTGAAAGATGAGGCAACATCTCAACAACAACAAATTATTTCTCACTATTACCAACATTTTTATTTATATCGAACTCATATATATATATATATATACCCATATAATATATAAATATAAACACCAGATATCAACCCATGTAAAGAAATAGTATTTATTTTAACGGTTCTTCGCCTCTTGTTCAACACCTCTTGATAAGGTGATATTTAGATTGTTTCATTACATAATGTTATTCCTCCACATTTGTTTTGTTTCTATTTTATGCTAAAATACAATGCTTTAAGATTTTCATTTTGACATGTTTTTCAAGATTTATATTAATCCAAGGTGGAGCATATTCTCCTGCAATTCAAATGATAAAAAGTAGAACATTTGTTTTCTCCCAGTACCTATTGAACAAAAAATATATATATATTTTTTAAACAAAATCCTATATTAAAGTGAAACATGTAGAAGATGTGCACTGAATATTCAGCAGTTGTTTTTATGTAGTTTAAAATGTCTATTCTTGCACCAGACAAGGGCATATAACCAAAATGGAAACAATAAAAATTAATAGAAAATTCCAAACAAATATTTGTAATTTTGTACAATGGTACAAAATAAATAATTTAGATTATAATTGTTTACTTGTCCCAGCATTCAGAAATCCCTGAGGAATTCTGGTGATACATTTTTATAAATCACAGCCTCGAAATAGCCAATGTGTGAACATTATATTGCCATTTACTGGCAGGTGACAGGCAGTCTATTAAATCACTGCAGACTGCCCGTTTCTTGCTGGATTGAGAGGTTGCATACTAAAAAGCTGCATTTAGGCTCCTCCCCTCCCCCAAAGATAACGTGAAACTGCTAGACAGCGTGTAGTGTTGTGCAGTAGATAGCTGATACAAACAGAGTTTGTGAGCAGAGTGGTGCAAGAGTATAGCTTGAGTGCAGCAAGCATAGTTTGGCTTGTGCGGAGTGGGTTTCCAAAATGAGTGGTGGCCATCTGTCCTGCTCGAACTCTGCTCTAGCACTGCTTACCCATGAGCCCTGGTCATGTTCTGCTAAGGATACCTTGTTTACATCATCATCTTCTTCTAGATTTGTTTTGTTTATCTCAGATGGAGCACTTCATTTTTTTTAAACAAATCAGTTAATGGAGCGATTTTGGGTGTTTTTTATTTTAGATGAGTTTGTGGAGTAAAGTTTAAACGAGACGGAAAAATTTGCCATTGAGAGCCTGCTCCGTGAGTGATAAGCGTGTTTCTGACCCTTTAGCTCGCTCACATATTCTGGTTACAAGAGACAAATAGCTACGTTTGTTCCAGTTATCTTTCATTCTCAAGCAGCTGTGGAGTCAGAGTGAGCCAGCACTGAGCAGCAGCTCCGAAACTGGGTTGTGAAAGTCGGCTCGCGCCCGTGTCAGCAGCAATAAAGGAATCTTGGATTACAGAAAATCTTGACCTGCATACAGTTCACATTTTCCAGAGCCTCCTTCAGCACTCGAAAAGCTCAGTCTGATCTTGCGGCGTTACAAAACAAATACACATATTTACATACACAGCCTTGAATAGTTCATTGGATGGTTTTGAGCTCACCTTCTTATCCAAATCGATCATTTGTCAAATCTGTAATTAATTCAACAGCCTGAAATTCCAGACCTGACCTTTTCTTCTACAGCTCTTGAAAAAAGGGGACATTGTAATTTTTCTTTAAAAAGATTTTAGAGTGTAATTTTACCATTCTGAACGTCACAGCTCCTTTTAATACCTGGATGTTGGGTCACTGATAACATATGATACATTCCCACATGCACAAATGCAAATTTAAGTGACAAAGCCAAGAGCAATATCACAACGACACCATGCCATTAAAATAAGACTCAGAGCATGACATATTGACTTTAATGACGCAGCCCATTTATCCACCTTAGCAGACCTGATTTAAAGGATTTAAAGTATTAAAGCAAAATCTCACTGGCTGCTAGAGGCGGCCTCCCAGACGACCATTCATCCTCATGCACTGGACAGATTATAAAGGATTCCGAGATGAAGTCAGGCTGGTCCCCCAGGCTGAACCCGAACACAAGCTCCCTGCCGAAAACCACCCTTGAGCTGCTGACAGAATAAGACCGTCGGGACTGGGATGGTTGGTGTAGCTTACCTTGCGCTAGCATGCTGAACTCCAGGAACAGGGCTATGTGATAGAGCTCCATGGCCTCCTCAGTGCGCGTGTTGGCCCCTCCCCGGCCCCCAGCGACCAGGACCTGCACCTCCCCCAGGCTCCCGGCAGAGGGGCTCCCACGTAGCACCAGCCCCAGGTCCACTGCGTCCGTATACATGCAGTGCAGGATGACGCGCACGTATTTCCGCGGGATGATGGACTCGTCCAGCACGATTCGCGTGGGCGTCTGCAGTGTGCGTTCCGTCATCTCCTCCCCTGTGCGGATGCGCCGCTGCAGAAGGTTCCGGAAAAAGGGCGAGCGCGCAGAGAGCACAGCTTTGTGGGCCCTCAAGTCCTCATCTGGGGAACCCAGTCCCCCGGTGCCACCTCCTCGACCGCCCCCGGTGGCCACCCCACCTCCAGCTACATCACTGCTGTAGGCCTCCACAAGCTCCGCCTCTGAGGAGAAGCTAATCAGGGCGTCGTAGTAACACATGTAGTCAAACAGGCCTCTCATATCTGCCTCCAGGGAGTTGGGCGTACCAAACTCCTCACTCAGCTGCACCAGCACATCTACGTTCTGCAGCCGGGAGTCCTCCGCCCCACCCACTCCAAACTCCCCCGTGTACAGGTAGTGCAGCAACGCAGAGAACATGGGCACATCGATGCCGGCCGTCTCAATGTCCATAAGGACCTCAGCGCCATATCCTGGGGATGAGGACAGCAGGGTTTTGAAGAAGGGGCAGCGGGCGGCCAGAACGGCGCGGTGGGCCGGGAAACACGTGTCCTGAAAGATGAGGTCCACATCGGTGCAGTATTTGTGTTGATAGAGAGCAGCCAGGTCTCGCGGCAGGCTGGGGGCCTCGGCTCGGGCGAGGCTGGCATGGAAGCTCAGCTCTTTGAGGGAGGCGGTGCCCTCATACTCTTCCACCAGGGCGTTAGTGTCGCGTACGTCCCAACCCGACAGCAGCTCCCTCATCTGGCGGGCATGGTCGGCGGAGCGGCTGGACTTGCGGCGCTTGATGAACCTCCTCTTGAGGGTGGCCAGGCCCAGGCTCTTCTTCTTCCGGTCCTGGGGCTTGTCATGACCCTGCTCCAGGCTGTACAGCTTGGACTCCCAGCCATAGCCCTGCTGGGTGTAGGACGACGTCCCTGCAACATAACAGTCGGTTAAATTACAGTTGTTTTTTTTAACAGAGAATCAACACATTTTTTTTCGCCTGTACACCTATCACAGATGTTTTGTTATGCCCCAGCTGTTTTCTATTTTTCTTCCCTCCCAATTCCCACTAACCCTGTCTTGGATTGATCCAGGATGGAAAAGGGCGAACACTTGGTTCATCCAACCACATGTCACCGAGCGGCCAAATCTTTTCGCACTGCTCATCTAACATGGAAGCCTTTAGTCAGATGATGTACAGGATGATTACTTGCACCAACTATACTACCGTGAATTAATTTACAGGTGCCCAATCTGAACACAAGAAGTCGACGGAGAGCAACGCGGCAAGGTAGATGCTTTGACTTATCTATCCCAAATCCCGGGCAGCGCTATGTTAATTTGCACTGCCTTGTTTTGGAGGTCCGGGGAAAGCCGAAGAACCCATAGTCAGGCTCGAACCACTGACTGTCATGACATAGCCTATTCTGCAATGGAGCCACAGCTGTTTTCTAAATGCAGTCAAATCCTTTGGCTTGGCAGAATAGAGTTTGTGTATTCTAATCTGAACGCATTACCCAAAGAAACACAATCTGGCTCTATGCCTAGCCGTGTCATTTGACCTGTTTAGACAGTTGAACTAGTGCCCCCACAGCTTGCTTGCCACTACCTTAACCTAGAGCCTCATTGCAATACAACTTTCTGTGAAAGAAACAGTTAATTGTAATGAAAATGCCATCATATGTGATCATAAGAATGAATGGGTCCATTATAGTAATAAAAATATAGCGATTAATGAGTAAATCAAAATGTCTGTCTGCCTGTGCAGTCTGGTGCAATGCACTTGTACACCTACCATCTAATAAAATACCTCTGAGATTTGGAGCAACCTGGTCACAGGATTAGACATAACAGAATACATGTAAATCTAGGACGCAATATATTAGGACACAATGTCACATTTAGTTAGGCTACATTCTAGCTAGGCTTGAATAGCATCTATGTACACTGCCCAAAAATGAAAGGGAACACACAATCACCACCTTATAACACCAAGTAAACGAAACTTCAGGGATATCAATGTTTCCAGTTAGAAATCATAAGCGACTGTAAATCAATGTCACCTGTTTTGGTGCAAATGAAAGTGACAACAGATGAACTGGAGAGGCAACAGCAAGACAATCCCCAAAAAGGGAATGGTTTTGTAGGTGGTGGCCACATCACAATTGTTCTCTCGTTTTCCCAGTCTGATTCTTCTTCGGTTTTGCATTGTGCTACTCTCCTTGTCATTACTGGTAGCATGAGCCGGTACCTGAAGTCCATTCCGTTTGCACAGGTGGTCCAGCTCCTCCAGGATGGCACACCCATATGTTCCTTCGCAACAAGATTAGCTGTGTCTCCCATTACAGTCTCAAGAACATGGAGGAGATAGCAGGAGACGGGCCGTTACACGAGGAGATCTGGACAGGGCAGTAGAAGGGCATCAACCCAGCAGCAGGACCAGTATCTGCTCCTTTGTGCGAGGAGGAACAGGAGGAGCACTGCCAAACTGTCAGAAATAGACTCCATGAGGTTGGCATGAGGGCCCGACGTCCTATAGTGGGACCTGTGCTCACAGCCCAGCAACTTTCAGCTCGATTGGCATTCACAAGCGATATGGCAGGTCCACCATTGGTGCCCTGTTCCATTCACAGATTTGAGCAGGTTCACACTGAGCATGACAGACGTGAAAGACTTTGGAGATGCCGTGGTGAACAATATGCTTCCTGCAACATCATTCAGCATGACCAGTTTGGCGGTGGGTCAATGATGGTCTGAGGAGGCATATCCTTGGAGGGTTACACAGACCTACACCTGCTAGCCAATGGTACCCTGACTGCTGTTAGGTACCGGGATGAAATTCTCAGACCCATCATCAGACCTTACACTGTAGTGGGCCCTGGGTTCCTCCTGACGCAGGGCAATGCCTGGCCTCGTGTGGCCAGAATGTATAGGCAGTTCCTGGATGACAAAGGCATTGATGCCATTGACTGGCCCTCATGATCCTGAGACATGAATTGAGAACCTCTAGGACGTTATGTATCGGTACATCCAACACTGCCACGTAGCACCACAGACTTTCCAGGAGCTCAATGTTGCCCTGATCGAGGTCTGGGAGGAGATCCCCTAGGACACAATCTGCTGTTTCATCAGGAGCATGCCCAGATGTTGTTAGGAATGCATACAAGCATGTAGAAGCCATACACAGGACCGAGTCACACATTACTGGGTCACATTATGAGTTGCCATGATGAAATTCCATGAAGTTTTCAACTGAATTCAATTGTTTACTTTGGTTTTCAGTGTGAGTTTGAATCCAGCCCTCAATCGGTTGGTGATTTTGATATCCATTGACCGTTCTCAACCAATTACACAATGTACAATAAAGATTTTGATCTTTAATATATTTAGTTCATCGAGACCTGATGTGTGATATGAGGGTTCCATTCATTTTTTGGAGCAGTGTATTATGTTTTGAATTGGCAAAAAGAATGATTTTAAGCATACCAGAAAAAGAAAACAAAGAAAACCTATTAAGTTTTGAGTGTGCCGGTTTTGCGTCTCATATGCCTTGTCTGTTTGGAGACCAGGCTGGTCAGAGTCAGCGCTGAAAAAGGAGAGGTCTCTCTTTGGCCTTCCTTCCCGGAGCATCCATCACGTTGACCCACATAGTCTTCATTCTAATACTGTGAATCATCCTCAGTCTATGCCTGCACAGCCAAGACACTAGCTTACACCCAAAAACCTTAGAACATCTGGTTATCTTGAATCTACACAGCTTTAAACAAATCAAATCTGAGCTGAAACCTATCTTCAGAACTACAGAGACGAAGAAACATCTGTATGAAATCTTGGGGTTTCGTTTTAAATAGACATTGTGTAAAACACTCAGTAATATCTCGAAAGGCCTGTAAAATCTGAATGAATTCAACAGCAGCCACTTATAAGTTGCCATCAATAAAGGTCTGGCCATTCAGTGACGAATGGGGTATTGATGCTTGGAGGCTGAAATGGGAATTAACATTGAAGCAGCGGTGGATGATTGAGCGGTTCTCTGCGAGAGACGCCAGATAAAATAAAACTAATGGAATGCAGCTTGAACACTTCCAGCCGAGACAACCAGAAACAGGACAACTTTAATTTCATAAGCTAAGAAAAAAGAGATCTTAGTAAAACAGATCAGCTTGTCAAAACTAAAACCGAAATTGCTGATTGAAATGTTACACTGGAACTGAAAACATAACCTCCAACGCACCACAATCCACCATGACTTTCAAATTCCTGTCTTACACACAAGATTTTGAGCATATCCGTTATCCATGTTCACATCCTTGCCACGAAGGCGGGTTTACGACACTAATGGTCTGCATATGTCTCACTGAGAACTTTACTATGATAAACCAAAATTAAAAGGTGCAACATGTAGAATTTCTAAGAATATAAACTGAACTATTTTCTCTTTCAAGTGACCAGCTTACAAACACTGTAGAAAATGTATTGCATTTCTTGATAGGAAAAAGCAATGTGTTTGAGAATGTAATAATTATTCCCTACACTAAGTAGTGCTTTTTTACACACAAAAGCTGAGCCTAAAATACATAATTTATAACAAAAGACTGGCACATGACCATTGATAAACACTGGAAGCAAAACGCATGATTTCTTCATTAAAAGTGTTGTTCAATTTGCAAAATAAACATTGCTTAGGGTAGAGAATAATTGTCCAATACAGTTTGTACAGCTTTTGTAAACTTCTCACTAAAAGATAAAGTAGTTTCACTGTGCAAAATTCTACACATTATACCTTGAAATGGATAGCTTCCCCAAATTACACACTGGTTACCTTTCTTAACCCCAGTCTATGAACAAGGTTTTATAGCAATCCATGCTTTGGTTTTTGTTTCCCTGTCTTGGTTTCCAGTTTCTAAACTTTTACCCACACTGAGGAGAGTATGGCACTCACATTGCCCTCTCCCTGGAGTTCAGTGTGCTAGCACAAAGTAAACTACTGTATCAACAATATCTGAGCATAGTCACGCTCCAAAACAAATGAAAATAAAATATTATTTCCTCCTCAGAAATGAGTCCCTTAAAATACTGGCCATATACCAGAATGGTTGATATTATCAGGTGTGGGTGTAAGTACTAGCACAAACTTGCAAAAAAGGCCATGACATCTTACTGTTAATGAATACACTGCTATATTCGGCAGGCAGGTATTTGATAAAAATGTAGTTGAGTAACATGCAGGCATAAATCCTTTACTTGCTCCTAAGAAAAACTCCATATTAAATGTTAATGCTGTCTAACACTCAGCAAAAAATAGAATTACCTAATTTAGAAAATATCAAAATAATATCGATTTATATTATCCAGTAGGCTGGTTACATATAACATTAGCTGGATTCCAAACTACAAAATCAAAACCTGATGTTGTTTACTGAAGTTAGCAACATATAGATTACTTAAACTTTGGGGAAAAAAGTGACTTTAAATTTACTAATGTACCAGGACTTGCAAAAAGCACTGCCAGTAAAATAAAACCAAACCAATGATGCTGTCATGCTTTATAGCATAAATGTGTACATAAAAAAAACGTAAAGGTGATCTTTCCCTTAAAACCCTTACCTATGAAGGTCTGCTGTGTCTGAGTGCTTCCGCCTATACGGGGGGAGCAGGACTGTGGGTAGCTGGATGCATTGGCACCCATCGTCACTCTTCTTCACTTGTTATTTGGGGATCTCCCCTCCTGCATGGTCATTCTGCCCAAGCAAAGCACTTTGTTGCTCAGCTGCTGGCGCTCTTTGTAAGGGCTGAGTCTTGTGGAGCCTCCTGAACCACCCAATCCCCATCTGCCATGCCTGAAAGGAAGACACATGAGAAGAAGCATGCAGTTATATTATTGTTTTTAAATAAATTCGTTACTGACTAATATGCTATGGGGATTAGGGCCAATCAAAAAGGTGTGAACTAAAACCATACTGGCCAGGACAGTGGCGTAAGAATATTTGTTACTCATAAAAATAATAAAATTATCAAATAATAAAATTCAGTTAGGGGACGGAGTGTCACAGTGTAGGTTGGTGTGTGAAGGGAGACCAGGCAAGCAGATGGTTTGTTGGTTTTTATTGTAGATGGGTCCAGGAAGAGTACAAATGGTGAAGTATTGCAGGTGAACTGAGTAGCGAGTACACAACGAATATATACACATTTTATACTACTATGCTTTATCGAGAGTCAAGGACAGATGCAGAGCGTATGCATAACTCAAACTGCATTAACAGGAGGCACAACGAATACATCTATCTACTATGCTGTGTAGCGGCATAGACAATTATGCTAAATATATTAATACAGGGCATACGCATGAACTTAAACTACACCACACTCTTCTCACAACTTACTTCATAGCACCACTCTCCAGGACAACAGTCTTCCAACAAGGTAACATATAATCCAACGTGACATACATCAAACTCAAAACAACAGTACCTAGCACTGGAATTATATAGAACACAAATATGTAACAGCAAATACACAATACATATAAAGAGTCATCCTCTCAGTTCATGTCCATGCCAGCCCACACTGGGCTGATCGTGACAGTACCCCACCCCTAGGGGCTTCAGCTCCTGAAGAGGTCCAACAGAAAGAACAGAAAAACAAAAAAGATTGCCAGCACATGAAGAAAGGGAGGGCGGGTGGGAAGAACCCCCCCAAAGTACCTGAGAGCACCCCCACCAGCACACCCCAAGGTGGAGGTTCCGCAGGAGGTAGTAGCCAGGGTAGCCCCCCTAACTCAGCTGCTGCCTCCTCCACTGGTTTGGCAGCTGTCAGCACCTCCATTAACTTCTGGACCAGCACCTTCAGCCACCCTGAGGAAGGAGGGGCAGTTCCTCCAGCTACTCTGGAGGAGGGTCCAGCCCCTCCTCGAGCCCCGGTGGGGGAGGTGGCAGCAGCCCCTTAAGCCACTCTGGCGGAAACTCCCCAAACCACTCCCCAGGTGGATGATAGGGTGATGGAACCAGCCAGGGCTCCCTGCTGTCCCACCAGTCAGCAGGAGATGGAACATCTCTTTTCAGTGAAATGGGTGTACTGAATCACTGCTCTAAAAGATTTGTTCAAGTGAATCACTTTTGTGTCACGCAGATTTAGCAGGTGTAGTCGTGCAGAGTGTCGCCTAGAGATGCTTTCAACTTCTCCCACCTCCTCCCTTTCGTTGTTTGTGGCCATTATTTCATCCCAGTCCACGAGCCTAAAGAATCTCTGTCTGATATTCAGAAACGGTCCTGCTCGCAGCAGAGAGTAAGGAAGATATTCTAAACCCAGACTTGGTAGCACAATTCATTTAGCAGGAAGTTTGTACGACATTCAGGGGACATTGCCACAGTGCCAGAGTCTACTCACCAAAAAGCCAAGCCACTATGTTTACTTCGCACCAGGCCAGTACAGTCAGTTAGAATTGGCGATTTATATGAATTGTGTTGTTTATACATTGTTTGCCAATTCAAAAAGTAAATTATTAGCAAAGAAGGTTATTTGTGTTACTAGGTGATGATGATAGATGTTGAAGATTTCAGTTAGATATTCTATAGTACAGATAGACTACAGTTTCCTAAAATATTCTATTTTGAATGGAATTGTGTTGTACATACTAATTAAAGCACATAAATGATGTTTAAAATTAGTTTTACGAAATACTTCACTCATCAGATTGTGTTACTTTCCCGTTCTCAATGACACATAAAGCCAACTAACCAAATGTTATGAAATATGTTAACCACATGATACAATAATAGACAATGTAGCCTAACAGAATAATAGAGGAGTATATGTAGCATAGTATAACTGATGTTCATATTCATATCATAATGTGTTCATATGTTAAGCTAGCAAAATAATACAAGTAATAATATAGCTCATAGGGTCTGTGTCATGTTTTACTATAGTCAAATGTAAGGATGGGCATAACTTAGGTCGACAAAGGTTTACTTTATGAAGACTAACTCATTTGCTTTTTGTCTGAAAATTGTTAATTTGTTTTAATGTGTGCTTGAAACATTTAAACCAGCTCTATTATAGAAAACAATATGGTGCCATCATGAGATAGAGCTAGAATTAAGCAGTAGAACAAAATTATTCATTAAATAATCTTTTAAAAGATAGCATTGACTTTGAATGAAGTAGGTTCAATCTAAAGAAATAGCTTACATGTAGTAAACTACTTTTGCCATTTTTTTGTAGCTTAGCTTGCTACATTTTCCCCGGGGGGAGCTTCAGTGTAGTGAAGCTTCATTTAGTGTAGAGTAACTAGTAACTTAGCTCATTACATTTTACAAGTAGCTTGCCCAACACTGGTATTTACCGTTTTACAACTCGCTACTATCACACCATTACTTCACTGTTGTACAATCCCTGGAAGATCTTCATTCATTAAACCACACTCATCTCCCTGCCTTGGTGTCCCTTCCTCCATACTACACACCTTGTGACATGGAGAGAAGTCATTGTTGCTTTCCCCCCTGAAATAACCTAAGAACCTTAAAAAAATCGAATTACTTGTATATCTTAACATCTTCTTGTATAAAAAATGTATACATCTTTCAGATTATTTAGAAGTATGCTGAGAACTTTATAGCAATGTCCTGAGAGTAACTAGGGTTAACTGTCTTGATCAGGGACAAAATATCAGGTGGGATCCAATGAGTGCTTAGCATTCTGCGCTGTGAGTGACATGGTTACTTAGATAATGATATTATATAATTCATGTTTGTATCAAATTGCTCATATCCTTAAATATTCTCTACATTTAACCCATCTACTGGTGCTACTAGTACTGACCCGGAAGCAGGCCTCTTAACAGTGGGGAGCTAACACCAGCTTTCCTTCATCTGTACCGCAGCTCAGGGTGGACTTCTCACAGTGTTCTCCAGTCACAGACATTTGGTGCTTTAGATAATAACACATAAAAAACTAAGTTTTACAATTCATCCACCACAGTGGCTGGTAGATAAGAAGAGGTTACACGTCACTGTGAAAAAATACCTGCATTTGGTGAGTGGCAGGTGCTAATTTCCCAAGATGGTGTCAGGCAAACAAAGGTATTGTGGATCTTTGGTTCGTCCGAGGGATTGTCAAATTTGTGCCTGTATTTCAACAAACTAAGGGCGTTTTTACATTATGAGAGGGGAAAAACTATCTACATGATTCTCTTAATTTGCATAATAATTTCCATTGCGTTTTAAATTGCACTGGAATGTTCTGAGACAACCCTTCATGCCAGAGTGTCGAAAGAGATAAGTTATATGCCTGTGCACAGTGTAGAAACGTGACCAGACAGGATGTTGAAATGGAAGGTCCTGGAAGGAATATAAACTTGTGTGATGTACAGTGCCTTGCATAAGTATTAACCCCTTGGAAGTTTCCACATTTTGTTGTGTGTGAACCTGAAATGAAATAGGATTGTAATGGGATTGTTTAAACCATTTGCTTTACAGAACATTCCAAACACTTAAAAGGTGATAGCAATTTTTTATTGTGACACAAAATTTAAACAAATAAAAAAATCTGACATTTTTTGGTTACATAAATATTCACCCACCCTTGCTAAGAAACACTTAAATAAGCTCTGGTGCAACCAATTTTCCTCAGAAGTCAGATTATCAGGTGAATGGGGTCAGCTGAATATAAGTATTAAAGTGTCACAAAATAAAAATACATGTTTTTGGAAGGCCCCAGAGTTTTTAGAGAGCATATGTATGAACAGTATTATGAAGACTGAGGAGCTATCAAAACAAGTCTGGGAAGTTCTGGAGAAACACCAATCATGGTTGGGTTATAAAAAAATATCCCACACTTTAAACATCCCCCAGAGCACTGTTAAATCCATTATAAAAAATGGAAAGAAGCAACCAAAGAAGCCAAAGGTAACTCTGAAGGAGCTGGAGAGATCTGCATCTGAGATGAGAGAAACGTCCATGGGACAATGTAACACGGAAGCGCCACAATGCTGGGCTTCATGGACGTTTGGCAAGGAGAAAGCAATTGTTGAAAAAATATTATAACATATCAAATCCCATTTTGAGTTTGCCAAAAGCCATGTGGGAGACACCGCTAACGTAACATAAATTCTCTGGTCTGACGAGACCAATATCAAAGCTATTGGCCTTAGCGCTAAATGCTAAATGTGGCATAAAGCCAACACTGCTTATCACCCTGAGAAGACTATCCACACATAGCATGGTGGTGGCAGTATGATGTTGTGCGGATGCTTTCCATCTGCAGATACTGCAAAACCAAACAGGATTGATATTATATGATTAGGTTTGGAGAAAGTCACTTAAAAACACCTAAAAAAAGACATTCTCATCTTACACAAAACATCTGTAATGCTTAGTGCAAATGCGAACACAAACATACGGCTCTTGCGTTCGCTTTCTAACGGATCCGGCAAAATGTGGAGGCGGTGCTGTGGGTGTTGCAAGAGTTTAAATGATCCAACTCGTGTGGTGCTTTGTTGTACAGCACCAGAACCGGAAGTTGATGTACCACAGAGGAAGAGCTAGTCACTTTCACCTATGGGTTTTTTGGTACTGCAAGAAAAGCTTACCCAGCTGAGTAGTAGTTTTCGTCACACAAGCTATTGTCAATGAATACTAAAATGAAAAAGCTCCTGGTAGTTGCCTTGCTGAAAGAGGACAGTGCTATGCAATGTTATCATTCATGTTGAAAATGCAGAAAATTTATTATGATGTTGATTGCGGTGACAGTGCTGTACAGTGATTTTTTGCTGTTGTTGGTGTAATCCCATCTTAAGCAGCGTCGGGCCTGGTCGGTCCCTGGGTGGAAGACCAATGCTGCTGGAAGTGGTGTTGAATGGCCAGTAAGCGGCACTTTTCCCTCTGGTCAAAAAATCATTCCCAATGCCCCAGGGCAGAGGAGGAGACATCTGCCCTGTGTCGGGTGCAGTCTTTCGTGTGGGACATTAAATAGGTGTCCTGACTCTCTGTGGTCACTAAAGATCTCATAGCACTTCTCGTAGGAGTAGGGTGGCACATTTAGGAAATATTCAGAGGTAGAAAACTTTCTGTAGGAATTAACGGGAATATATGGGAATTAAAGGAAATATGCTAATTAATATAATAACATTTAAATGTAGATGTTTTTTTCATTGGATAAACAGTGCCTTAAATTAGGTATTCACCACCCTTGAACATTTCCACATTTTGTAATGTGACAACGTGGATTGGAATAGGATTGTATTGGGATGTTTACTATTTATTTTACACAATATACTGAACACTTAGGAGGTGCAAAATATTTTTTGTGACAAATGTTAAATGAAACAGCATCTCCTAATTGTGTAACATCTTCATTAGCTTGCAAGATCTTCAGAATCAGCTGTACGTGTCATGGTAGAATGCACTGTGTATCCGGAGGGTTGCAATTCAATTGGGGATAGTTTAATCAAAATGTGCCAGAAGACCTAGAATAGGCTTGCGTAACTGTTCACTGTTAAGATATTTTTTTGATGAATTTAATCTAGAATCCCAGGCTTAACTTCCCATGGAATATGTCTAGGAAATTTACTGAAAATTGTCTGACCCTTTGCAACCCAAAATACTAGGAATGTTAACCCCAGAGTTCTGGACAGATTTCCAATCTAGCCGTCATTCAATCATGGCAATCGAATAATTCCCAGCTTTCAATTGGCTCATTCATCTCTTTCCCTCCCCCCACTTCTCAGGGCTCTAAAGTGCTACGGTTTTACTCGCATATGTGACAAAAAATACAATGCATCCCGAAAGTATTCACAGCGCTTCACTTTTTCAACACTGTGTTATGTTACACCCTTATTCTGAAATTGACTAAATTCATTATTTCCCTCATAATTCTACAAACAATACCCCATAATGACAATGTGAAAGAAGTGTGTTTGAAATCTTAGCTAATTTATTAAAAATAAAGAAGTGTGTTTGAAAACAATAATAAGAACCTCTTGCAGAGACGGAGAGCATGAGTAGGAGTAATCCATGAGCGTAGGAGTTGGAGCAAGTTGTCTGATTAATTATTTTGTTAATTGGCTCCCAATGACATTCGTCTATCTTGCAATCTTGTTATGGAACCCTTTTGCACAGAAATACATTGTTGATCAATTTTAATTCCCAACAATTTTAATAGTTTTCTTGCATTATTTCACTAGCCCACCACATATTTTTTGAAAGTGAAAGCTATAGACCTCAACAGTCACGCCCCTCCTTTAAGAGAGCTGAGGTTCCTGAAGTTTATTTCCCGATAATTGCTCCCATAGACAAAAAAGTCAAAGGTACAAGACTGTGTTCCTCTGTTTTTTGATTTTCTGTTCGTTTTTTCACTCTAAATGATATGTTGTATGCTTATGAGTCACGTCGTAGCTGGTTAGCCCACGGCATGGTCTAAAACTCTTTATACACAGATTTTTCCAGACGTCTGAGGGAGAAATTAATGGGAAATTTACTTCCAGAACCTCAGCTCTCTCAGAGGAGAGCTAGACTGTTGAGGTCTACTGCCTCTAGCAAATAGGGAAACAGCAGGTAAGGGCTGTTTGTCATGTTAGCCAGCTCACAGCACTACACGTTTGTGCGCCACCACATAAGGCAGCGCGAGCAGTGGAAAGTAGCTAGGGCTTACTCGAAAAGTTGCTAAATGTCACTTAATGACACTGATCTAAGGTTGTGTACACGGCAGAAACAGAAATTAACAACTGCCTAAAAATCAAATTTTATTATTTGAACATGAATTTCAAAGACATAACGAGTTGTGGTTCCAGTGTTTGTCAATGGGCATATGGTGGCCGGTCCATTTTTGGTATAAATGATGAATTTTAGGCTGTGCTTTTTTGTGTAACAAAGCACTGCGTAGTTTATGTAATCATTATGACCTATACATTGCGTTTCAGATTTTTTAATAGTGAAATAATTTTTTTACAGTGTTTGTAAGCTGGTCACATAAAATGGCACCTATTACATATTCCCAGCAATTTCTGAGGTGTGTGTTTGTCAGGAGGGAGTAGGTGTGTTTAAGAGTGTCAGTGCGTTAATTGAAAGATGTATGAGGCAGGGGATTCTGTCACGCTCTGAAAACTTAAGTATGGTTTACAGTCTCACATTGACAATATTTGTATAGAGCGCCTAGATTTTCTTGCTGTGCGCCTACATTTTTAAACTTAGGCGCACACGTGCTCTTTGAAAAAAAGGCTGGCATAGAGCCCTGCTACTCCCCAGGCCATTGCTGCAAATAAGAATGTTCTCAATCAACATGCCTGTTAAAATAAAGGTAGAATAAACTACCTACAAAGTATGGAAACATCCAAGGAGATTGAATACTTATGTAAGGCACTGTAGCCACTAGCCAGCCAGTTTGTCTACTAGTTAGAAAAAAGTAAAGCATGACAACTAAGTGCATATTTGTTGACAAGGAGCAGTGGAAAATACATTTATCGGACCGTTTCTGTAGTAATCCGCACCCTGCTCGATCCAGTTCCGAGACAAATGCTTACACACTTGCAAACATCCAGGGTGTATCGATATGCAATGTGGTGCAAAGTGTATACAATATAATAACCCATTGACATGAGTACTAATTGATTAGTCTCTGTAAATGTGTAAAAATGCTCTAAACGCAATGGTAAATGTAGCGGTATAGGTTTGAGTGTGAGTATTAATGATCATTTGAAATACTGGTATACTTTTATTCAGCAGTACATGTTTCAGAGGTAGTTTCTTAGACTGCTGGACCACCCTAGGCCACTCACTATTAAAAATCTTGGGGCATCAGTGGTTAAGGAGTCAGAGTGGTAGTCAAAATGTTGCCAGTTTAATTCCAACTTTGTCAAATGTCATTGTGTCCTTGAGCAAGGCACTTTACCCTAAGTTGCTCCTGGAGTCCCTCTGGATATGAGTGTCTGCTATATGTATGGCTGGGCATCGTTCAAAATCTTTTGATCCAGTGCCAATTTCGATACCTCAGTTTCGATACCGGTTCCTAACAATACTTTTTTCGATACCATATTTTTTTTATCCATATTCAACATCAACAGAATACAGTAAACCCAAAACCTTTAATTTCCACCTTAATTGTTTATCAGTAAAGCACAAAACATAACAATATAATGTTTTATTCTTTTTACTGACAACAGTAAAAATGGTTATGCAGGCTAAAATATGCTATAGTGGTAAAGAACTCCCTTTATATCGATAGCTTGCTCACCTCCACCATGGGGCCACCGCTGTCGAAAAAGCTAGCAAACCTTAAACAATAGCCGCTTTTCCGAACAAGTAGTTACAGGAACGTAGTTATAGGAACAGTCCACTTCTAAACAGTTCTACTAACTACTCTCCCCCAAAACTGGTTTTGCAATTTGCATTTGCACTGGTCAAGTGGCCATAGGAACTGGTAGGAGGGATAAGGGAGTGACGAAAGCACGGCAACGGTCTTTTATAGCGTAGTCACTTGACTTTAGCGTAGGGCCATATACAACAACATTTCACAGTTGAATGTTTTTGTAACACTGGGTGTATGATTGGAGATGTATGCGGATGATCTGGTTGTTTTCAGCTCAAGTAGTGCTGGGTTCCTTCAGCGGCTTAATGTTTGTTTGTTTGATCAGATTACGAGGCTGAAAACGACATCCAATACAATTAAAAAAGAGTGTTGTGTTGATATGTCCTAATAACTGAGTTTGAACTGCGGCGTTTACAAACTAGATGGAGAAATAGAAATTGAGTAGCTACTTAACAGAGAAACACAAAAGACGAAGGCTCCAGCATAGTATTATACGCAACAGACAAACGAAGCGACCGGCGTAATTTATTACCCCTGTGACTGCTCTGTGGCACTGATCTTATCTTTCTTAGGAAATATTCCCTCTTGCTGCCAATGTGAAGGGATTAACACTTTCTGGTATGGTCTTCCTATTCCTAACATCAGGGTGGACACGCGCAGAGGCTAATGTGAATAGGGAAATAGACAAAGCTAACTAGAGCAACCGACTAGCAGCACAAGCTAACATACATAGAGTAGTCAACGTTACGGGGAAAATAATTGAGTTTCGATTGTCGATCGAAATTAGCGCAACAATGGCAGTAGTAAACCTATGTGTTCGGTTTACGTAGTGCAATTACATTTATCTGTCAAGTATTTCCAAAATGTATAACCTTACCGTTACGTCGGAAAAACAAAGATGCTGCCTGGTCAAATAGTAACGTTATAAACGGTATACAACTGCAAGTATCTTTAGAAATCCTCTGCGTGATGATGTCTCTTTCACATGACGTGTTTTAAGTTGCGTTAGACAGCCAATCGCCGGTGACTTTGTCATTACACGCAAGTACGTTAAATTATTTTTTGCTCACAGACGCTTTTGGAACCAAAAATTGGCACCGAAAGATAAATACTTTTTCGATACTCGATTGTATCGAAGTATTTCGGTCAGTGCTATAAAATTATCGATGTTTGGTGCCCAGCCCTAGCTATATGACTATAATGTAAATGTGAATCTTCTGTGATTTATTTTTTAAATGTTTTTTATTTAACCTTTATTCAACCAGGTGGGTACATTGAGAACAATTTCTCATTTAAAACAGTGACCTGGCCAAGATAAAACAGCACGGTGCAAGTTGAGACAGAGTTACACATGAATGCAAAATACACATGAATTACACAAAGAATAAAAAAAATTAAATTTCAAGAAACGGTGAAAGTATATGTGGAAGGCAAATACAATGTAATAAATTAACACTTGAGCATGACTGTGCAAATGGATATTGTGCAAATAACAGATGATAAAAAAGATACTGTAAATAAAAAATAAAATGCAGTGCAAGTCAGTGCATACAAAGGCGCCATGGGGCAAAAGCCAAGGCAATAGATCAGATGGGGAGAGGTAGTGTATGTGTGAGGGGAGGGTCAGCATGTGCAATGGTTAGACAGAAGCTTGTGATTTAAAGGATGTGAGGGGGACGGTGGTCACGAGTTTCAGTCTCTTCTGTAGCTCGTTCCAATCGTTAGCTGCAATGAAATGGAAGGAAATTCAGCCAATGGAGGTGTGGGCTTTTGGGGTGACCAGTGAGATGTACCTGCGTGAGCGCAGGTTACAGGTGGGTGAGGCAATGGTGAGAAGAGAAGGTTGTTTTACGTTTTTTTCACCTAGGTTGTTGTTATACGTTTTATGATGGGCTGTCATATGAATGGGTCTTTGTGCAAAAACAAGCTGAAATATAGCTGCATGCCAATGACAGTAAAGGGATAAAAAGGGATTTTCAACGTACATGCAATTGCATCTGCCTTTACGTAACAAATAAACAAACTAAGAAATGTCGGCCTTGTATTTTTCACATATTTAATGTTATCTTTTTTACAAAGCTTTGGCGAAAGATCGTTTTCCAAGCGGTCTCATCAGCCAAACTCTTAATCAAACTATTGGGCAGGAAAAAAAATATTCCATTGGAGAGGATATTAAGTTTATGCTTCTAAATACAAGGTTGGTTTACAGACACTAAAAGAAGATTACTTGTTTCATGTGCATATAAGGGCAGTGTGTGTGCCCACAGCTGAATAAGCTGCTTTTCTGCTTTAAAAATGCAGACCATAACCAACTGCGTTACAGCTAAACTGTGCATTTGGTTGTCTTAATTATCCATGCATGCGTTGCCTCAAATTAGCCATGTGGTTCATGTTTTTTAAGGACACACATCAAATAATTCCATCCCTTCAATCTAAGCTAGTTGATATAAGAGGGGTACATTCCCAGATTTTCTGCAACAGTTCAATAATAGCAGAGTGAATCACTATTCACAGTATAATCACTATTGACTGCTAAAATAGTGGTGTAATTCTGTGTAGCCACTATGTACGTGTATGATGGTTCAGAGAGCTTTGTTTACATGTATAGACTGTAAGGTACGGTATATATGTTGGCTCTCTATCCTCATGTCTTATTATTAAGTGTTCTTGCCTTTGGCAAGGAACACATACTATTATCCGACACATACTGTATATTATTATTAAACTTATAGCAAAAATGTACCCCCCTACTCCTCCCAGAGTTTTAAAGCTACATAAACAAGTAAGGTACCAAAACCGCGGCTTGTTCCCGATCACGTTTCGGTTATGTTGTGGAAGGTTTCGTAAAATGGTTTACGAAATATTACCATTTAGAAAAGTCAAATAGGAATGAATGGACAAATTGTTCAGGGTGACACTACTCCCAGTCTTTACACTAAATACACAAGTAAGGTACTGAAACATGCGGACTACTAGTGGTGGCAAGAACACTTCACACAATTTCCCCAGAAATTGTACCTAATCTAGTTATTATCATTATTCTTATTACTACATTTTATTGCTACTACTTCTACTCTTTTTATCCTTTGTTTTTATTAACTGCATTGCTGAGCCGTGGCAAAAGATTTTCACTGCACGGAGTGCTGGTTTATATGGTGAAGTTGTTGAGGAATGTTTAGTTTGCGGAAGTTACATTGAAGTAGACCAAAAACTTTTGTCTACCCTATTTTGTTTTTAATTATATATATATGGCTTTTGAACTGTTACACAAAAAGAAAAATGGGTTTTAAAATGTCTTGTCTGTTCAGCACAAATCCTACTGTAGATGTCTTTGACATCTAGAGATCCTTAAAATTCTTAAGTGTGTACACTGCGAGTGTAGAATACAGAACAGCATATTACATTCTACAGTAAAACAGACTAAAGTTCCTCCCTACTTTCATGTCTCTCTAGCATAAGCTTCCTAATGTAATTTCAATATAAATAATAAAAAATAAACAAAATAACCAAACAATGAAATCACTGGTTCTGGGCCTTCGCATTGCAATCAATCAATCAAATTTATTTATAAAGCCCTTTTTACAACAGCAGTTGTCACAAAGTGCTTTGACAGACACCCGGCCCAAGACCCCCAACAGCAAGCAACACAAGTGATGCACAGTGGCTAGGAAAAAATCCCTAGTAGGTGGGACCTAGGAAGAAAGAGAGGTTTCCTGCACATTGGTATAAGTTGCTTCCTCGCAGCACAACAGTGTCATGGTGTCCAGGGTTCATATCCTGGTCACGGCATTCTGGCTATGCCTCGGGGCTCTGGTAGTGGCAGTGCAAATTGGTACATAGATGCATAAGTTGGACATGATTACCTCAAAACTTTGCAGTGTGATAAGAATTGTATGGCTTCGGCAGCTGTCTGTGCTCTTCTTCTCGGTCTCCCCCTACATGTCTGTCTTCCTAGACAATTGGGAGCAAGCAAATTCCCAGGGAATTCCCAGGAAATTGGGAGCAAGGCATAAATCATGCCAAATTGGGAGCAGGAAACAAAATCTTAGGTCTTTTTACAAGTGATTGGGAAGGGGCTGAATGGGCAGAATGCAAGCTAAGGATAATAAGTTGATAATTAGTTCACGAGGGCCGGATTGGAAATGTCGGGTTTAAAAACACTACTCCTTTGATAAGTGTCGTGGGATCTTTGGTGACAACAGTGAGCCAGAACACCTGTTTAAATTCCAATCCAAAAGACAGTACCCTCCTTAGGGCAATTTCTCCTTTAGTGCCCTGGGGTACAGAGATTATACATTTTGACCAGAGGGATAATTGCCCCTGCTGGCCATCCAACACCACATTCAGCAGCATCTGGCAAAACCTGAACATCAAATGAAGTCGGTAATTTGCAAATGAAACCACTTGCATAGACACAATTATCTTTGAAAGAAAATACATTTCTAGGTAAGATTTGTTTGACACATTATCAACCAGAAGTCTGAGGATAGGTTTGGCACCTTAAACCATGCACCCTAAAATGCAATAGTGTTAAAGGACAAGCAAGATTTGAAAATAAATATAGACAATGTTTTTGCATGTTTTGCATGTTTTGCTATCAGATGGCTTAGTGGAGTCAGACTTGTAGTCGGAAGGTTGCCGGTTCGATTCCCAACTGTGTAAAATGTTGTGGTGTCCATGAGCTTTACCCTAAATTGCACCAGCGGGATGTACACACTGTAAACTGTTCTGCATTACAGTGTATGCAAAAAAAAGCTAGGTGAGGGAATAAGTCAATATGGTATGCTATAGTATCGTGACTGTATCGATACATTGTCACCAATTAGCAATTTTATATTCAAGCCAAATTAGGGTAGATTATGGCATTGGCAGGTATAATGTTTATTTCCCCAGCCACGCTATAAATTAAGTCAAAGACAGTATACGCTAGGGCTGCAGCTATCGATTATTTTAGTATTCGAGTAATCTATCGATCATTCCATCGATTAATCGAGTAATCGGCTAAGAAATACTTTTGTTTTTTTGAAGGGCAATAATGTACAATACTTTGGTTTAATTTTCTGAAAAACAAACATTTTTATTGCCTAAATTGCTTGCAAATATCATCTCTCAAAAAAACTAAATATTAAGTGCAACTAAGTGGCATATTACATTGGTTTTTAAAGAAAACATATTCTAAAATGCAATAACAACCTCAAGGCATACATTAAGTTGTGCAACTTAACTCCCAGAACTACAAGTTTCAACCTGAGACTGATCTGTATATAGGCCTATAGGCTATGTATATATTAGTTATACTCAAACTATTTTAATGTATACATTTGATTACAATGTCACACAGCTCATTTACACTTATCCTAGTATGTAGATCGTTAATCAGCTGTTTCTCTGTGAAGAAAGAGAAATTGGTGTGCAACGAAGCAGCTTTTTTCTCCAAAGGTATAGTAAACAATTCTGCACTTTTGATCAAATTGTGGAAAATCACTACATATTTTCTTGTCTTTGTTCTTGGTAGTTGTTGTGCTAGGTGTATTTTATCATCCATACGATGGAATGGATGTTTAAATTAGACTCAATGTTTTCTGTTGAGATGCAGTTAAGCACTGATGTCATGCTATTATTTAGTTAAGCTAGCTCGATTTTGCAATGGATACACTGTACAGAGTTTTCGTTTTAATTACGTTTGAACTGATTCCAAACTTTGGACACTTTCTGTTGTTTTATCCAGCCTCTCTTTTCTCTTAGCCCCTCACTATTTACTTACGCTCTCGTTCTTCATGTTATAATCTGCGTCATCAGTCTTCATGGCATGTGTCTCCAGACCAGTGTGGATCTAGCTACTTCAGTGGATTCCTAGCCTTTACTAGTTTCGCCTTCAGAATAATAGCGCTTGATTCAACGCGATAAACATTGCGTAACAACAAAGGAAACATTACAAAAATATGCCACTAAACTCTATTAGAAAAGTGTGACATATTTACCTACTAATATTTGAATAAGACCATTTACATTTGCAATCTGGATAGCTTATATATAATAAATACACAGATTCACCGTGAGCCCGGTGTGCGACAGTAATAATCATCCGTGCGGAACCACCGTGCGCGATATAACGTTGGTAACATTGATTAAACGATTCTTCGAGGCAAATCATTTTGTGTCGACACATTTTTGTAATCGAGTTATTCAAATTATTTGAGGAATCGTTTCAGCCCTAGTATACGCAAGTCACGAAACATCAATTTACTGAAAAGTATTGAAGTATCGGACATTTAATTTATTTGTTGTAATACTTCTACTTCACATGCAGAACTGGCAGAAACACTGTGCACAATCTGCTGAAGTTTTGTTAACATGTTCAGTGCGTTTTCGATGCCAGTTTGAGTTTAAACTGCAGAGATGTGAAATTACTAACAGAAGCGTCATGCACCTATTTTTTTAAGGGGGCACAGTGTGCACAACACACGCAAACATGTGCCCACAAATACAGATATTAAAAAGAAAATCAACTTGGCTCAAATATCTGAGGGGGCACGACACCTCTGCTTACTAAGAGTGGTCAAATTCAAGTTGCTACCACATTGTCCTCCATTCATTGTCTGCAAAAAAAAAATGCCTGATCTGTGATATCTGTGATCATCTGACTCAGGTCAGATGATATGTTTGGAAATTGCGTGCAATATCATTTGCTATTAGAAATACTTATATTATTTAGCAAACACAGCATATGCATTCATGGTGCAATTTTTTTTATGGAAATGTTCGATTTGGAAATGACAGTTATACAACATGTTTTAAATTCTTTTGGCTGCAAATGGATTTTGAAATGTTTATTTTCACATGAATATCAATGACAAAAATGTGTTACCAAATGAGAAACATTAATAAAAAAATTGCAATATATATATGTAACAGAAATACTGTGTAAATCTCAAAATACGAAGAATCACAATATTATCATATTGTACCCAGGATTCAGGATGACATTGTATTGTGAGGTCCCAGGCAATTCTCACTCTGCTGGATCATGTGTTATTACATGAAGTGAATACAGAGGAAGTCAATACTTCCAGATGATTGTACTGGTAAAATTACCTCAGATGTTTTATGTTTGACAGATATGCATAATGGCTACCATTAGTATTTTGTACAACACTGGCCAAGCTACAGTATGTTGAAATTTCCCTTTAAGGTCTGTACTGTATGTTGAAGTTCTTTTTTTATTATAAAAGAAAGAAATGGCATGAATTACCCAAGCCTTGATAAAAAATAAAAGTCATTACATTTTGAAAGAGCTCAAGAGCTTCTTTCTACAATCACATAGTAGCTGTCCTCCAGTGTTAGTTATGAAGTAAGTTGATGTAGCAGGCATAAAACAAAACACCCAAGCACTGTACCAACATCTACTTTTCATGGAGAAAGGAAAGTAAAATACAGTATCCCGGAAAACCGGATGGTTCCAGTTTCCAATGACCACACTGGGAAAGGTTATGAGAGACATTAATGAAGCATGACAGAGCAAATTAAAGGTTCTTGAGTTTCCTTTGCATGCCCTAAAGTCTTGTTCAGTCTATGGCGGTAACTAGTACAGGCAATGTTAAATTCATAAAATTCCTTTTTTTATTTCACTTATTCTGATAGCTTAATTAGATCAATTTTGATGACAGTTAGCCTTTCTTAATTCAAATTAATAAAGTTTGGGATAGTAAGGCATTTCCCTAGTAACATCTGTCCTGCCAAACTCAGAACTGTTTGGCCAACATTGGGCCCTGTTATGTGCGGTTAAATCCAAAACACTGCATTTAACATTAAGAACCTTATACTAAATGGTAAAGCATGGAGGTGGTAGTATCATGGGGGTGGTAGTATCATGGGGGTGGTAGTATCATGGAGGTGGTAGTATCATGGAGGTGGTAGTATCATGGAGGTGGTAGTATCATGGAGGTGGTAGTATCATGGAGGTGAGATGTTTGGCTGCATCAGGACCTGGATGTCTTGCCGTCATTAAAGCATGGATTCTACTTTAATTCAGGTCTCCTGTAAAATTATCAGACCAGTTGCAGGACAATGTTCCCAAACCAATAAGCAACTTCTCCTCAGAGTTAAAGAAAAAGTAATTTGACATTTTTGAAATGCTGACTCCATACCTGCTTGTTACTGATATGATTTGGCAGGACCTGAAACGAGCAGTTCATGCTCAGAACTCAAAAGGGTCACTGAGGTAAAGCAGCTCTGCATGGAAGAGTGGGCCAAAATGCCTCCATGGGCCATGAAAACCTAGTGAACAATTAAACAATCTCTGTCTGCTTGTGAGTTTTTTCATTTACTTTTATGTCACAGCTGTTTTCTATGGCATTTTTTGTTCAAAGTTCAGTGAAAGATGTGTCTTTCTGTTTGACAGTGTTTTCATATGACCCTGAATAGCACAACCAAAACCTACAAGATTTAAGATGTGTAATACTTGTATAGTTTTATTTCTTCTTGGAATTCAGTCCGCCCAACAACTTTGCTGTACCTCTTAATCTGAAGGTAGCCAGTTTGAGCTCCAATCAGGGCTACATTTTAAACACTAGACTCGTGCTAATCCGGCCCTTAATAAACTGGCCTCTCAATTATCCAGCCATCTTGCAGTAAATAATACAACAACCTGACACAAGCAGTAACGCAATTCTAGTAAAGTGATTGCTTAGAAAAAACGACAAGCATCTTTATTAAAGCAAACAAAAATGTCCATCATTGTTTACCATCTATATACTGTTAACATTGTAAAAATTGATATGAGTTCAATCAAGTTCTGTTCTTCCTCAATATTTCGTTTGCCTACTGATATTAGCTGTCATGTACGGTAAAAGCACAAATGTATCTTTATGTGCTGAAACCAGTGTTGCCATGTCTGTGTATTTCCTAAGGGAGCACTATCTGCATGACAAAAAGTGTCTGTAACAAACAAATAAGTAAAAAAAGAGAATATGGTTAAAAAACAGTTAAATATGCATTTAATTATAAAGAACAGTGTTGTAAAAATTTGTAATTGGGCTAGTTAAGTTATTTTCACTGTTTTTTAACCTTGACATTTTTGATACATCTGGCAACCCTGGCTGCAACACTTTTTCCAGATCTGTGTCAGCGGTGTGAGTAGGCTAGCTTATCTTGAAATGAACCACAGTAATTAACTTCTGGAGAAGTCAAACAAGGAAATGTAGATGGAAAAACAGATATATTTGTTTTCTTTCTGTACACCTGTAATTATCATTCCTAGTAATGAGTTTCCTAACTATCCTGCACAAATTTAATGAATGAAGCTCTCGGTTGAAATGAAGCATTGGTTTTTGTTGTGCAAGTTTCCTTGACAGCATACTAGCTGTGCAAGTCAGCCCCAAAATACGTTTAGGGCCAGACTAAAAACAATCCAGTCCTAAACTGAACGTCTCTGCTAGACTACCAGGATGTTTGGTACCATAGAGGGAGGTGTACTGGACTATTTGCATTGTGTTTTCCTTTTTTCTCATAAATTCCATTGCCTCTGAACTTGCCGAAAACTTCTCCCTCACGCGCGACTACAGTATGCGTTCTCGGGACCTTCAGATTAACAATGAGGCAAGGAAACAGAGTTACATGCACTCTCAGTAATCTGGCACTCTCGCTCATCTGGTTGCCTCTATGCCAGGATTGGCCAGATTAACAAATCTAGTGTATTTTTTGAAAATATATTTATTACAAACTGTTTTTATAAATATTTTTTTGTATTTTCACCGTGTCCAGATTATTTTATACTGGGTTTTTGGACTTCATCATATACAAATTATTTCAAAGGAATTACTGAAATTAAATTTAATTAAGCAAAATTAAGACACCTGGGGCAAAAAGTTAATGGCACTCTGTATCACAATTGTTGATGTATTGGATGTTCCTTTTTCAATACTTAGCTTCGGAAGCTTCACTCCATGTTGTATTGTTGTTATGATTTTATCTTTGAAATTGTGTGCTCAAATCTGAGGCTTTTGTTTGGTACTGTAATACCATCATTCGAGACAATGTGCTCTTGAATATAGGGTAGGGCCATTTCAATCATAAGAGTATGATTCATAAAACAGACCTCTTTTTACACTGCTGCACATTTTCCAGTACACTTTTGAAATGTAATACAAAACTCATTATTATGTTTAAAGATAGAACAAAAAAAGTGT
Organism: Umbra pygmaea; assembly: GCA_016801145.1. NCBI lineage: Eukaryota > Metazoa > Chordata > Actinopteri > Esociformes > Umbridae > Umbra > Umbra pygmaea. Next base: position 30,279 of record JACXGM010001600.1, read on the forward strand.
TATTCATGGCTAACTTGTGTTTCACATGGAACATGACTGTGAACACATTGTTTTAGCAATTTCCTCAGAACTCACTGAATGGTGAAAACAAAGTGTGTCTGTTGATCACGTTTTATTTCTCCAACAGAATACGAATTAGCCTTGATTTGGGACATACCAACTTTTCTATGACACTGTCAAGTCCCTATAATAAACAATGTAATGGCTATATTTCAGTGCATAGGAAGACAGAATAAGAGGGCCCTTCTCCTGTGGTCCTCATCCTGGTAATATAGTTCCAGCCTGGGGGCCCTAAGCAGAATTTGCCGAATCTTGATTAGGGGGCCCACTCCTACTACGCTGGGTTACCTGTGCACTCGATTGGGGGCCCCCTGGTTTGCTTATGTCTCGGGCCGGCCCTGTGGTCATATCCTCTTAAGATATCAGCAGTCCCAAAAGCCATCCTGCCCAGAGTAGAGCTTGCAAATGCACATGGTCATCGTTTGCATGAAGTAGGTAGTAACGTTTGGATAACTTGACCTAATAGCAGCTCTAATCAAAGCAGATTCAAATTGGCCTGTTGATACAACGCAACTGACAGTGCAGAGTTGGAGATCGGTTTAATGTATCGAAGGGTTACTATATATGCTCCAGATTGAGATGGATGGAACACAAAAAAGGAACATACAAAATATACATTTTTAGCCCTTTTTACTGTTTTTTTACAGAGAAAATCAATTATTGCATGTTGCTGACTAATCAATCATATTTGACTGCAGTGAATTACCAACCGTGTCTTAGCATGTTATAATGTTGTTGGGGGATTAACTACAAGCACAGAAAGTGTCAATTAAGCCACATGTAACAATATGTAAACTTCTCCTTTAATTGTCCAGGCAACAATAAAGCACTAAGGCCTTGGTTTGACAGGACCTTCACTACACCAGTCAAATCTAACAATTTTGCTAATGCCATAGAGTTAACCATTAGGCATTCATGTTGTTATTACTGAAACGCAGTTAGGACTTACATGATTTAAAAGCTTACAAACTGGATTGTCAAACTACTTACATTCTTGAAAAAATATATTTTTAAATAAAACTTAGTTTTCAAACAGGTCATTGTTAATTTTAATTGTAAAAAAAGCTTGAGCCAGAAATTGTTCTTAAATACAGACACTTTTTCTAATGCTTGACTAGGGAGGAAGTTACTAGTATTCTTCTATTCCCCTATGTCATGCATTAGAGTGCATCATATCACGCCAGGCTTTTTAACCATACTCAGGGAACATGGGTTGAGTGTCACTGACAAAATCTTTCTGGCTTTCCACCAAATGGGACTTGTGTGATGGGAGACAACTATCCTTGAGGGTAACTCTGTGGGTTATTCTTAGCCTTGTATCAAGGTAGTTGGTGGTCTGGTTCTACTCCCTTTGGTAGATTGGGGCTACGCTTAGCAATATAGATTGAGTTATGCCCTTCCCAGTTAGCCCTGTCTAAGGGTGGCCCAGATCCCTGTGTCTTAGGACTAGTCTATTTTCCATTGACCACATCTAAAGCGCACCGTACTGCTCCACACTGAGGTCTGTCAGGGTTGTGTTTACAGAACCGATCAGAGAACAGTTTGCGCTTTTTAAGCCTTTGTGATTGACAGCGGGAGGATTTGCTCAACTAAACGACGTGTACAAAGGAAAACAATTGTATACCTCAACCTTTTACAGAAAACATAAACAAAATAATAGGTAGAACAACAATACAAGGCAACTTGTAAGTCTGAATCAAACAACTGTTTGCATAGAAGTATTTCAGTTTAATGGAGGTTTCGAATTTCACTGGTCAGAAGGCCACTTCCTCTTTCAGAGACTCTTATAAAGCTCTATTCATTTTTTTTATATGAAAAAAGCAATTCATGAGATGATGCTTGGTTACACACAAATGCAACACCTAAAATTCATGATAGATATCAAAGACGGACCTGTGAAATGTGAAAATAAGAAATATATGCCTAAAATTGTTAAAATCATTGTAACCATTGCAATTTTTATTTAATGATGGTATTAGTGCATATAATGTATTTTTTTTTTAGAATCCTCAACAAAATGTGTCAATTCAACTAAAGAAACCAACAAACATTGACAGTTGAATTTCTCCATTCGTACCCCCACCCACCGGTCCGCTTTTCTCCGGAGGAGTACTAGGTATTTGTTTTCTCGGATATAGACCGGTACGGTACGCTCTCCAGTGTGCAGGGTATAAATAGGAACACCATTCTTAACGTGATGGGTGCGGACTGGCGTGGTACGGTACAGTAATGGGAAAGAGCCTACACTATGTTTGTGCTCGGGTCAGTGCGTGTCCTGACATCAATTAAAACAGCTTATTTTTCAGTGATGATATCACAGATATACACTTTTTTGAATGAGCATTCAAAATAGGTCAACTTTACGATTCTTTTTGTCTCAAACATTTTGGCATTAAATAAAAAAAATCACGTTGTGAGGCCAACTATAATAGGCAAAAATATATGGAAGGTTATCTTCTATTCAAGTGCTGTCAACAAGTCACTGTATAAAATGAATTTACCTGGCTGTAATTTAACAAGGACCTGAAAATACAATATTATTAGGATATATTGCAATTCTTATGCTTTCATTTGGATCAAGCGACTTTATTGCAGTTCAACGTTCCAAAACGAATCGGCCACCAAACCAAGAGCAAAGGAAGAAGAAAAGGAGTTTTGATCAATAAAAGAAAAAAACATGGTTTGAAAGCCAATTAGATTTCTTCAACATTTACCAGGAATTTAAAGAATATGCCATTCATTTTACATATTGATATTAGTTTGTCAAGGGTCTTTATTTAAAAAAGAATGTGTTTTGATGTATTTCCAATGTCATTTAAAACCTTTGTTCTAGATGTTTTTAAGCCCCCTCAGAAAACATTTACAATATTTGTGTGGACAGGAAATAAAGCCTTTATTTCAAAAGTTTAGTATATGGAAATAAAAAGAATAACATATCCCTAATTTAAAAATGTTTCAATTATGATTTGATATATTCCATTGAAATTCACATTTAATGGGATTTTTTACATCAAATACCATAACCATTCAGTCAGTTATAAGGCAATTACTAATTTTGGGTCTGAGTATTACTTCTTGATATGTGGCTGGTTTCATTTCATTCAGAAGCATTGCCAATGTCTTTCACTTTGTTGGTCGGATTTAGGTCAGAACCCAGTAAAGTCGATTCCAAAGAAAGATGGCAAAGCTGACCTTTATTTAATTATTTTCACTCTTTTTCCGTTTTTATCTCCTTCAGTACAGTCTCTTCCGAGTTGACAGGCCTAGCCTAAATGTTTTTTGCTGTATAAACTCACTAATCAGTAACAGAACTCCATACATTTTCCCTGAAAGGCAGAAGAAAAAGAATCCCACAATATCTTAATGCATTCTGTGAGTCACAGGGACAGACTCACAAGAGCATGTAACAAAGCGCTTGGCTCTGCAGTGCTCCGGTGCGTCGGACCAATCAGTTAAGCAGTGCATCCGCTCACTTTACTGATTACAGTCTCTGTTAGGACAGCTACCAGAAACAACCGGAATAGACCAGAAAACCAAAGCACAGTGACGAAAACAAAAAACCGATGGGCACAAAGAGTGGTCTGCATGTCAACACAAGAAATGGAAGTCAGTATGCATGCGTGTTAAACTGTGTGCTCAAAAGAATGAGTGCCTCATTCAACAGTCTTCCTTGGCATTGCAAAAAGGAAGGAACTTAATGTCTGTGGTACACTGGTCTGAGATTCTCCAGGTGACAAACATCCCGGGAAACAAACGCAGTGACCTCCTTTGCTCAAATTTGGGTCAGCATTGAATAGGAAGTTGATTTAAGAAGATGTGTATTTAATTAGTATATAAACACAGCCTTGGAGAGTCTGCCTCTAAAAAAGCATCTAAAGCAAAAATGTATTGTCCCTGTTGGATGAAAACAAAGACTTATTTGCCTTAAAGATGGTTTGGTAAGCATTCAACCACTGTTAGTAAGCTGTCTTTTCCAGTTCCAGGATCAACAGTTTAGATGGGCGAAGTCCAACTACTCATCTACAAGATCACAGGCACCTAACTGACAACACACACGTCCTCAGTCCTAGACTGTGCGTAGGTATCTAATGTAATAATGTCATGGCAATGACAGTGCATTTCTATTAGGGAACGAAAAGGGGTTGTGCGAGTGTGGGGACATCAACCTCTCCAATTCGGATGACTAACTTAGTTTTATTTGTGTACTAGAAAATGCTTAACCATGTTTTTTAATACAGGAAATATGCAGACCAAGAACAATCTCGTTTGGTTAACATTGCACAACACAGTGCAACTGAGGACTTCACTCTGGCCTGAAATCTAAACCCCAATGCAGAAGGGCAGTGAATGGGACACAGTCCACAGCATGATTCAGTATTTTGCATGGGATGTGAATAAGGTGCAACTCTGTTGTCACTAAGAATTCCATGGCACTTGTTAGAAGAATAGGCTTGTCAACTAAACATCGCCCTAATTCATGGTTGCAGTGAATCACATTGGTGGTTTACTTAAACAGATGCCGGTATAATATGCCTTTCTGATGCAACTCAACGACATATTGATGGGTTTTACTTCATAGGGTCCTATGGATAACCATATTGCATTACAGACAACTGATTCGGGTGAGGAACGACCAAACAGACTCATTTCAAGTTGCAATAAAAAAACATTGTTGGGAAAAGAGGTAGAGGGGGTCGAATGGAAGTTGAATGCATTAACATGCAAACAATGTAAAAAAACGTGAATGTTTGGAACGAATTGTTAAACGTCTCACTTTAACGCTGCATCCGTTCTTCAATAAGACGAAATGTAGGCTACATGTACATTGTTACCGTATCGCGAGTAGGAACGAATGTATCACTTTTTATTAAACAATGGTTTACGTTGTTTATTAGTTTAGTTACTGACAATCCCTAAATGAACAACTACGCTAGTAGTAGCATATTGATCGGACCTCAGGTTAGCAACATAGCCTAGGCTACATAAGCCAAAATAATGCCGTAAAAAAGGCTTTGTTACTGTATCGTATCCTAACCTATTCCACGGAGCTATTGTTAGGATGTTGACAGCATTTCGATTGTTCATGCTTAACCCGTCGCTTGCCCTGCGTCGTAAGGAATAGGTTCGACTGAAATAGAAACTATGACAGTAAAAGTCGGCATGCAAATGAATATTTCGCTATGATTTTACACTGTTAGCCATGTTCATAACCCTGTAATTAGCCTAGCCTCCATGTCGGTTGCTATGCCCGCTTTGACTTGCACTGCAGGGACTTGACAAGTTCTGTTTTTTATCGCTAAAAAGCAATAGGCTACGGATCTGCCATAGTTGGTCGAATAGTTTGAAAAGCCACTGTACCTTAATCAGACTTCAAGATGCTTGAGCCTTTAGATAGGCCTACTTCGCTTCTTTTAGAAATTATTCTCCCTTTGAAGTTGATTCCCGACTCAAGTTATGATGATTCCCTTTAGAAAAAAATAGTCAGGCACAAGTCCCATTTGTAACAATGATCATTCAACGCAGATCGACGCCATAAACACCGGAGGAATCCCACATGTGCTTTTAGATGCACTTTGCCTCGACTTTTCTTCAAATTGCATTTCTTTTCTCCGACAACAGAAACTCAAGACGTGTTCCTTTTGCTTGGTTGATTTTTTTACCCTAAGCCCTGCGCGGCGCCTGGTTGGGTGGGTGGTGTGTGCAGTGGCGGTGTGGCCTATCCCAACGCTGTTTGCTGACTGGTTGAGTTGAGTCTGAAATTACTAGGGATGTTCAGCTTGCGAGCGCCGTCTACCTGTATATGAGAGCAATATAGGCCAGAAGTGCGTTTAGTTTGCTGGAACGTTTGCTGTGATGCAGAATTCGAATAAGTCGTTTTGAAAAAATAACGTTTGATTCTTTAACAGGTTTAATGATACGTTTCTCCCCATTGATAGTTGCAACGAGGTTTGGCTTGAAGCGGTGAATCACGTATTTAAAAGACAGCATCCATTCTGACAGAGATCCCCAACCCACACAACCCCCAATTCTTCACGATTTTCAGCTGGTCTTTCGGTACAATACGGTTTCCGTTAGATTTGACTGAACGCACCCACATATGCCTATTTGTCTACGCTCCAATATTTATAAAGTTGGTTTTTATCAATCAGTTGTAGACATGAAATGCAATTCCACGATAGATACAATGATTTGCGTGATCATCACGCATACACTACCCACTTCAGGGCTGTCAGATAGTTACTTGTGGAGACGGGATAGTTTTTGGACATGTCTGTTTGTATCATTAAGCTATTTTAAACCAGTGCATTAAAAATGTTTACAAACTAGTTACATTAGCTTTTATATCTTTAACACAAACAAAAAAATGCATGGTTTAGTCTAAAGCACAAGGAGTGAAATGTTAAAATTCACCTCATAGTCTGGGTTAGTTGTATACCCTGGGATGAAATGTAACATTATCATGACAAAAATACGATATTAGAAGCTTTTTATTCAAAACTTAAGTATTTTTTACATAATTGGTGTGTGTGTGTTCGGTTTTGGATTAACAAATCGTATTACGACCAGAAGTCTACACAAATATACACTCACCTAAAGGATTATTAGGAACACCCGTTCAATTTCTCCTTAATGTAATTGTTTACTCAACCAATCACATGGCAGTTGCTTCAATGCATTTAGGGGTGAGGTCTTGGTCAAGACGATCTCCTAAACTCCAAACTGAATGTCCGAATGGGAAAGAAAGGTTATTTAAGCAATTTTGAGCGTGGCATGGTTGTTGGTGCCAGACAAGCCGGTCTGAGTATTTCACAATCTGCTCAGTTACTGGGATTTTCAAGCACAACCATTTCTAGGGTTTACAAAGAATGTATAAAAAGGGAAAAACATCCAGTATGCGGCAGTCCTGTGGGCGAAAATGCCTTGTTGATGCTAGAGGTCAGAGGAGAATGGGCCAACTGCTTTAAACTGATAGAAGGGCAACTTTGACTGAAATAACCACTTGTTACAACTGATGCATGCAGCAAAGCATTTGTGAAGCCAGAACACGCACAACCTTGAGGCGGATGGGCTACAACAGCAGAAGAACCCACCGGGTACCACCATCTCCACTACAAATAGGAAAAAAAGGCTACAATTTGCAAGAGCTCACCAAAACTGGACAGTTGAAGACTGGAAAAATGTTATCTGGTCTGATGAGTCTTGATTTTTGTTGAGACATTCAGATGGTAGAGTCAGAATTTGGCATAAACAGAATGAGAACATGGATCCATCATGCCTTGTTATCACTGCACAGGCTGTTGGTGCTGGTGTAATGGTTTGGGGGATGTTTTCTTGGCACACCTAGGCCACTTAGTGCCAATTGGGCATTGTTTGAATGCCATGGCCTACCTGAGCATTATTTCTGACCATGTCCACTACCTCTGATGGCTACTTCCAGCAGGATAATGCACCATGTCACAAAGCTTGAATCATTTCAAATTGGTTTCTTGAACATGACAATGAGTTCACTGTATTAAAATGGCCCCCACAGTCACCAGATCTCAACCCAATAGAGCATCTTTGAGATGTGGTGGAACGGGAGCTTTGTGCCCTGGATGTGCACAAATCTCCATCAACTGCAAGATGCTATCCTCTCAATATGGGCCAACATTTCTAAAGAATGCTTTCAGCACCTTGTTGAATCAATGCCACGTAGAATTAAGGCAGTTCTGAAGGTGAAAGGGGGTCAAACACAGTATTAGTATGGTGTTCCTAATAATCCTTTAGGTGAGTGTAGTAATACTTGACAAAAATGCCCATATTAGGACTTTTGCTGGCCCCCTGTGAGGACAAATTACATTTTCTGGCTTAGGGGTTAGGTTTAGGGCCACAGTTACAATTAGGTATTGGTTTACAATTTAGGGTTCTTTCAGGTTCAGGTATTATCCTGTAGGTTGGGTTTAGGGTTAGGTGTAGGCATTAGGGGAAATTTAAGTCCATGCATAAATACTAGGTTTCTGAGGTTAAGGTAAGGGTTAGGTTAAGGTTAGGATTAGGGCTAAATTGTTTTCTGGTCCCCACAAGGTTAGCTGTACATGCAGGAGAGATCGTCCATCAATGAATCTAAGTAGGCAGTAGGCAGTTTAAAATTCGGTTTCAAAAATCATAGAACTTTGTTCATTCTTCTAGAGGACAAGTAAGAGAAAAGGATCAGTCTTGTTTTCCCGCACTCAGCAACACTATAGCCCGATGTATCAGACGAAGTACACAGTTCTCTGCTTATGATTCAGGACCGTCAATCAATGCCATGCCTCTTAAAGTAATTAATTCAATAGCTTTTCATCATGTGGCTTAGAAACCTAAAAATATACTAAAATACTATTAAATTGATCAGAGAGCACACCCGTATGTTGCACATATTTTGATATGTGCAACATACAAAATAAAGCAATTGAAATTATACATTATTAAAAGTTTATTAAAAAAAATAAAAACTTTTTGGGGAAATGGCAAAGGCTGTGCAACATGTGGTGTCCTTTGTGAACAATTTGAAAGTTTTTTGAAGTTTCTAAGTCATCAACAAAAACACTATTGGATTTTTTAGTAAACTTCCCTTGCCCCAGTGGGGTAACTGGCCCTACTAAAATATATCTTGAATTGCCAACACAAAAAATTCTACTTCCTCACATGTGGAATGAAGACTAAACTGAGCATGTGCCGAGTGAATTACTGGAAGGTGATTCTTAACTTGTTCCTTGTTGGAGAAATTCTAAATGTTACAACTGACCCGTGTTAAAACTATCCCCGTTCTCCACTACTACTACTACAAGTGTAAAGATTGATTATACATCAGTACCTTTTAAACAATCAACAATAGACCATACAACTAATCAATTACTTACTTGTGTGTTTGGTGTTCAGTTTACATGTCCCAGAAGGAACATTGGTTATACTGGTTGCAATTTTAATATAGGGTACAATGAACGTAGTATGCACACTTATAAACCATGGTCCCAAACAAGATTTTACATTGAACTGTCACTACTGAAAAACCCTTTTAATAATTATCTTGGGTTCCATATAAAATTGGAATCCTATGTTAAAAAAGCTCCCACGTATCTTTTACCTGCACCCAAAAGGGTTCCACCTGAAACACAAAAAGGTTCTTCAAAGTTTTCACACACAAGAATAGGTTCTAAACCGCTATTTTTCCAGAGAATGTAAATTAGTTTGTATGTATTTTTTTCTGTGAAATTTACAGTCATGCCTGAAGTACCTACATCTTCCAAAGGAGGGCGACATGTTACTCAAAATGTTTTCTGACCATTAGGCGTCTGTAACTGTTATTTAGACATTGGCGGTTCTAGTAGGTGGGCCACTGGAGCACTTGCCCCACCTGAAATCTGATTGGCCCCCTGAGTGCACCTCTGATGTCACTCCAACATTGGATAATTTACCTTCGCTATATTTTGGGACTTCTAGACAGTGTACTACATTAGATGTTGATTACCAAAGTTGTTGGACCATGCAAACGTTTCGTCTATATCACCCTGGCAGAGGCCCAACAATGGTAAAGGACGAATGTGTTGTCTATTGATGGGCATGCCATTCCGAGTTTTTTTCGTTGATCTGGATCTTGTGTTCACCTGAAAGAGCCGGTTCATTTGGCTGTCGAATGGCTCTTTGTTTATTTTTATTTTCAAATAACCGCAAAATTGCAAACTAGCCACAACTACTGTGTAAAGTTGAAAAGCGCAGCTTTAAATTCACCGTCAAAAATGTAACATTTCCTGTTCTGATTAACCGCCTGTTAAATATTTTACCTGAAGTTTCCCTAAATAGCCTACCATTGAAGCAATGATGCGCTCCGACCGTGTGCTGTTTCTGCAGTGGGCATATACAAACTTTCGTTAATACTTTTGGAAATTATCTGCAATTAATCTTTGTTGACCTAAAATACAAAAATATCAATGGATTATACCACCCATCAGGCACCTCTACTTACCGTAGCCACGTTCTCCGCTCCGTGTGCTCATGCAACGTGCAGGACGCAGCTAACTACATACATCACAGAAAAAAGGTGCCAAAACCGAATATTTACAGTAAGTATTTCTTTGAAATGCTCTTCTCTTCCAATGCCAAACTGTATTTGTGATAAGACATTGTAAAGATTACTCAAAGTATCAGTGGAGCTGCTGCAGTAAGCTAGCTAAGCTTATTTTCATTGCTAATATAAACGTGGCTACCTAGCAAGTTTAATAAGCTACTGTAGGTTTCATTTCTGAAATGTATTTGGCTGTCTAGTTGTCTACACAAGCCATAAACTTCAGGAGATGTAGTCACCCCTAAAACATGTTCTAAAAAGTCTACATATTATTCTTAAAAAAAACTACATGATTTAAAGTAGGCTTTTGAAACCTGAAATGTTTTTTATTTCAGGTAAACCGCAACTATTCTACAATTCTTGAAAAAACAAGAACTGATTTTATGTGGAAATTGCTTAGAGTAGCCTACATTTTCACCAAAACAACTATTGGAATTATGTTTCAGAAGGAAAATGAATGAGGTCTAACTTGACACATACAGACTATATTAACATCAAGGCCTGGATCCCACAGATAAATGGGTAAACATCCTCAGTGACACCTTGTAAGGGCATACAGGCATCTAGATAATGATGCAGTTAGAAATGTACAGAAAAAAACAGCACTTGGGCTTTAATGGAAAAAAAATGATTCACCTATTTGGGCTTTAATGTAACTTTTAGAGATCCATCCAGTGATTAGGAGGTGTGCATTTTGTGTCACATTTTATTACAATTTAGTCTGTAGTTAGAAATCTCTTCAGTATAAGGAAAGAACTGCTCAGAAATATCTGTATATTGAAGCTCTTTTGCAGTGGAAAAAGATTTCTCATCTGAAGGGAACAGTGATTTGCAAACAAGATGTTTTCTTTAAAGGTACAATATGTAGTTTTCCAAAACAATAACAAAATACATATTTTGCATTAAAAAACAAACATCACTATACCTATATTATATATATTTCCTAGTTGTGTACTTACATTATCCTAAATGTTTCCCCCAACTTTCAAACCCAGAGACATTTGTAATATAATTCAAAGACACGGGACGTTTCATTTTGTCTTCCGTCAATGGCGTCATATAACCTTTGACTGCTCTATTTGCTGTAAGTTCCAGGGAACCGCCAAACATAATGTAAATAAAGTTATAATATTTTGAACAATACATTACTTTGTCAGTGAAAATTTTTTCTGCCAGAGACGCTAGATTGTAAGGTTGTCATTGACGACGATAACAAAACCCATGATCCCGACTTCATCCAAATACATCTTTTGCTATTGTTTTGATTGAGAGACCCCTAGCGGCCAAAAATTACATATTGTACGTTTAATATATAATTTTCTTTTGTGACTCACTTATTTAACTTATACTCGTGTTGGACCCTTTATAAAAATTACTGCCCCTCTATAGCCCCACCACTTTGAAAATCCCAGAACCGCGACTGTATATAGAAAACATAGAAATTTATCTGATTACAATTATCTAAGCGAGTAACATAGATGATTACTCCAATATAAAATATTTTGTATGGTTTTGATGTGGTTGGTATAGGCCAGCAGTTTACAAATATTATAGGCCTCACCTCGTACGTTGTATTCTTCTAATCACATTGAAATCATATGAAAAAGCTCTGAATTACTTCTACCCAAGTCATTCACAAATATGTTGTTCACAAACTACACCATATATCCTGATAATAGAGCTCTCTTATAATAATAGAGCTCTCTTATAATAATAGAGCTCTCTTATAATTATAGAGCTCTCTTATAATTATAGAGCTCTCTTATAATTATAGAGCTCTCTTACCAGACTGCACCATCATACCTAGACCTTCAGATTAGTATGTTTACAGTAACCAGCCTGGATATTTACTTTTTACCAGCCTCAAGTGGCGAACATCTGTTTTAGCAATAACCCGAACCTCCTGTTTCCTGCTGACCACTGACACCTGGTGCAGATTGCTGTTATTGTTGTCTTGTTTTAGTGTCCGAGGCTGACCTTATTTCATCCAATGTAATCTGATGATTTAACGGGATATGATTGATTCTTCACCAGTTAAATACCCATGTCAAATTCATGATCTCTGAATAACCCTTTGCCATAGTGGGCTAAAGACATGTGGTGACAGAAGGAGGCCAGAAGGATTTTCATTCCAATTATAATCTATTGTACAAAACGTAACCGTACCAGTCCTCAACACATTTTGCCAGCATCTGTGATTGAAAGCACAGTTTTACAATAGTGTGTTTTGTGGTCTGAGTCTTGTTCTAGTGTATTGACTCCTCCCTTTGGATGATAATGACGGGAGTGCTTCTGTCTCACGGGATGTGCTGCTCAAAACTTTTGCACTGTTACTGACAGATGATCTGCTGTCCAGAAGCTAAGAGAGATTGACGTTAGTCACAGGACATTTACGCCACAATTTATTTTCCTTAAGATATTGAAGTACAGCGATGTTTGCTCTTTTTAGGGGACCCACTGTGTTCCTTGTTCGAACAAAGACAGTTCTCCAGGACCAGAGATCAAGTGTCTTTAGCAAGCCACCCAAGGACAAGATTGGGACTGGGGTAAGAACCAAAACTACTAATTGCTCTGTCCCATCATTGGCATTTCGAAATATGATATCATTGGAATCAGAAAACTTTGTTTGGCAATTGTTTTGTTATGCAATTTAATAACTTCATTTATGAAATTCTTAATATATTTAATCAACTTACATATATTTGTGTTGCATTAAATGTTTGAAAGTGTAACCTATATTACCAGTTATTGTCAGAGTAATAGTCTGAGGCAACCATATCTTTAACACATCACTTAATGCGGTGAATTCAAGCGAAATAGGTTTTCCCACTGAAAATTATGTTTTATTTATTTGTTATTTAGAAGTTAGTAGTGCCAAGCTTTACCTCCGCCATTCGCTGAGCTTTCCTCAGGGATATCAACATGGTTTGTAACAGATAATTCATGGGTGTACAGCTACGAAACCCAGAGCGCCAGGCGTGGATATTGTGGAGACCATGATAGGAAGAGCATGATATAATCTCATCAGAGCAAAGGATCATGACCCTCTGGGTTGCAGGTCAATTGGTTGGCCCAGCTGTAAAGCCAGAGCTTCAGGAAGACAGAGGGCTTGATGAATAGAGGGAGACAGGAAGTCAGGGTCTATGAGAGAGTGAGGGGGACAAAGAGAGAATGACAGAGAGAGAAATATGTTTTTTAAACAAAAACACATTAATACCTAAAGCAGATAATATACAGGGTTACTATTATGTTATATTCAGGGATTAACTGTTTGTAAAGCATTTTGACATGTTTAAATGTGTATGTTGTCTCTTTGTTTCCTTTACAGCAATCTCTCTTCACAATGTCAGTGTTTGCGTTTGCTCTCTTGGCCCCAGCTGGATGGATTATGCACCATATCCCAGCTTACCGCCAAAGACCCTCTCCAGAACCCTGACTGACCACCAGCACCGCGCATACGATAGCATCAGTGAAATATCCCACAGACCCAAAATGCTGTCTTAATGTATCAATCTTAATATTAAATACGATGAAGTAATTTGTAAAGTGATATATGCAACCACAACAATTTAAAATTGACCAGGTGGATAATATACATAAGGAATAAGTTCTTAGTCACAATTTAACTTGCCAGGTGTGTGTACAGTCAGGCTTTCAGACAGTCAGACAGAACTGAAATACCAGGTTTATAATGTTCAATATTTACTTTTTTCTACATGGGTGGGCTCAGGAAATGTAGTATTTTTGTCTTGATGTCATTGTATGTACATTATGTATTATGGACCTTAAATTAGCACTGATTCTACTCATACCCTTGGATTTGCAGAAAGGGTTATTGTATGTGACTCAGCTCAATAAAGACCTAGTTGGTGTGGTTCTTTAAATCGTCTTGTGGTCAAGGAGAACCAGGAGCCATTAGGTCAGTTTAGATTCAGGCTCTAGAGACAGGATGTTGTTGCTTTATCAGCTGGAGATGGGAATTCCTAGTCTCAATCATTTCTCTAATAATTTCCCATTGCCTCAGAATGGGGGACATCTTGTTTATCTTTAGCTGGAATGAACTGGATTTAATTCCATTTACAGTACATCTTGAGCTCTAAAGAAAAAACAATCCTGATTTAAATATTTGCTGTAAATCCCCAGTGACAATAAAAAAACATGAGTTCAACTTACAACCAACCGTGTTGGTGGCTCTTAAAAAAAGGATGTATCTTTTTAAAATATTGTGCATGTAAAAATATGTTCTGAAAACCATTTGTTGATTGTTTATAAATTATGTAAATGTACTATTGAAAAATTAGTATACTTAATGCCACCACATTAAACCTCCCTTTCTGAATCAAAGCTAATGCTGTGACAACGTTAGCATCCGTATATTGAGGCAGGTTTTAATATATCAATTTCTTGAATGACAATTCGTCAGAATCGGACCAGTCCATTTGGATAGGTAACCTACCTGCTGATTTGGGTCTGGCTATTTGTATCAAAACCATAAAATAGACATTCCCAAATTATAAAACATATCCTGGGAATGCACCCCATATATTTCGACGAGTTATAAGTACAATGAAATTGACTGTAATTTCTCTTAACCTGCTTTAGTAGGAGTAATGGTATAACCAGAGCGAGCCTGTGCGCATGGGGGGGTTATTCACTTTTTCAAGACTGAGGCGGAGCAACACCGTAGGGGAGGAAAAAAACATTTGACAGTGTGTATTGTACGATTCCCGAAGTGTTTCCACAATGTCTACGAAAGCAGAGCAATGTAAGTCATGTTATTTGAGAATGTATTATCATATCCTCATATGTTTAGGTGTAGTGTGTTAGTAAGAAAGCAGACGAAGGGAGCTGTCCTTGGTGATGAATCCGCGGTTGCTAAGGCAGGTTGCAACACGTCCTCGCTCTGCAGAGTGGTTTTGTCTCGAGGGGGATAGTGTAGGAAATGCGTTATTTTCTGGCGGTGGTCAACAAAAAGATATGAATAAAAATTGTAATATATATTTAGCAAAAACATTTAATTGACACGTTAAAAGCAGGGTTGGTGCAGAGAGCGAGATGTATTGGTTTCAAGGTCGATTTGACAGATTCTCCAAACAATATGGAGGCATTGGTGATCAATAATGTGTTTGGTTGCTTTGCTTGTTCACACATCTCATATTTTATACATAATAGCTATATAAAGAGTTTTGTAATTTGCTTCTGAACAGGTGGGTGAACCGACTTATGTTACAGAATTTGATAAACTGGATAAAATTATTTACTTTAGTAAAGGAGAGTGAATCAATGCATAATGTGGACTAATAAACGATCTGGCCACCTTGAAACAACTCAACGAAACTTAAAGAGATATGTTGGGGTTTTGGATCATTTCCCACTCAACCAGGTCACACCAACACATGGATAGCATTTCTATTACTGTCTGTGATAACAGGAGCAGTGTTCCATGTGCTCATAGTTATTTAACATCACATCAAAAGTATTAGATTAAGTTGGTAACTTAGACATCAAATTGTAAACCGATTTTCTAGACATTTGTTTAACCATTTACTTTTTACCATTTTAAACAAGACATAAAAAACAATCTGGATAGGAAAACTGCTATCCTATGCATCTTTAGGAACCACCAAAAAAGATTGAGGGAGTGTTATAGAATGTTTCTTTTTGTAGGACAATAATAAAAAGATCTTTAGAGTAGTTTGAATCTCTGTTTACAGTAGATAGAATTTATATTTTACTGTTTTGACAGGGTCTTTTACCAACTAAACACATCCAAGAATTGTGCTAACCTAATTTGCTACCTTCAAATACCGGTACTTCACGCAGAGTCATAAATTGTATAGATGAGTTTTGTCTGACTTTGGGTAAGTAGGAGATAATCCACAATCCTGAATTATCTCTTCATGAGTTGCTTAGATTTATATTGATTTGTAATACTTAACTGAAGAAACAAAATAGTTGCTGTACATATGTATCTGTGATAAAGCTTGCTTCATTAACTAGACCTGTTTAGATTACACAGTGGAACCATATGCATTAACAACACTAGAAAGATAAATAATCAACATGTAAACAACTGTTGCCTATAGAGGATGTACAGTATATTTTCTCCTGCACTCTTAGAAGTATAGGTGTCTGCACCTTTAAAATAAAGGTTAAACTAAAAATAAACTGAAGCAAGAATGTTTTGAGGTTCTATACATTGCCCCTGTGGTTGGAACCTTGCCAGGTCAAAATGAAATCCCTCTAAAAAACCCATTACTCATGAATCCCCTGTGAAATGTTTAGAAAGGGAACTTGTTTGCGATGGAAAGGGTTAATTTTGGAAGCTATTTATAGTGTGTATTGTAAATGCCAGCCAATCATAAAAAAGATTATTGCAAGTGTTTTTTTGCCTTACCGATTATGAAAATCACCTGCTGCACGGGTTATTATAATAACTGACCTCAAAAATACAATGTAAACCGTGGCCTCCATGTGGCGTGGTTGTGTAAGTCGCTGCCTCGCAGCACAGCTGAGTCATATTGCCCAGGGTTTGTGTCCTAATCGCGGCATTCTGACAATGTCTGGCTGTCCAACATGGGGCAGCACATATTGGTATAATGCTGTTTGCGGTGGGAAGTCGGACAAGTGTATGCTGTCACGTCGCTGTCTGGGGTGGTTAGTGGGACAATATGCTGTCACATCGCTATCTTGCAACTCCTTGTTTAGGTCGGGCACCACCAATGTGATAAGAATTGGACCAGCTTGGTGACATGTGCTTGGACGAAGCATGTGATCAATCTTCGACAATCCCACATTTGCTGTGTTGCTGCCACAGAGACAAGGTCAAGTTGGGAATTTAGACATGACAAATTGGCTGGGGAGAAAAATAAACATGCATTTATATACACCGATCAGCCATGACATTATGCCTAATATTGTGTAGGTCCCCGTTTTTCCACCAAAACAGCAGCCCCATATGCAACAAACTGTGATGCACTGTGTTCAGACACCTTTCTATCAGAACCAGGAAGAACGTTTTGAGCAATTTGAGCTACAGTAGCTTGTTTGTTGGATGGGACCACGGACCAGCCTTTGCTCCCCAGGTTTATGAGCCTTGACCATGACCCTGTTGCCGGTTGACCACTTTTTCTTCCTTGGACCACTTTTGATAGTTACTGACCACTGCAGACTGGGAACACCCCACGGAGTGGCTCTGACCCAGTCATTTAACCATCAAAATATGGCCCTTGTCAAAGTCGCTCAAATCCTTACGCTTTCCCATTTTTCCTGCTTTTTAATTTTGTCCTCAAAGTTGATGTGTTAGAAGCAGGAAAAATGGGCAAGCATAAGGATTTGTGTGACTTTGACAAGGGAAGAACACATCAAAGGTGTCAGAACACACAGTGCATCACAGTTTGTTGCATATGGGGCTGCTGTTTTGGTGGCAAAAGGAGGACCTACACAATATTAGGCAGGTGGTCATTATGTTATGGCTGTAATCTTGTTCTCAGACACTTCTGCCCAAATTCACGGGTGGGCGGGTGGACGTTTGCTTAAAACATGGCCATCTGTGTCCTATACGAATACCCCCAGAAATCAGCATTGTGACAGCCATTGGCACAATTTGTAAACAACCATTTCACCCACTACAGCCTCTCCTGTGTTGTATGTCTCTTGTATTCTGTTTTTTATATCTCCCTCTTTGTGTTGAATACAATTAAATAAGTAAGAACAAAGACATTACATAACAAAGCCCCTCATGATCACTCCTACAAGGCCAACTTTGGTAATACGGAATATATTCCAAGCTCATTTGCATTGTGCACAATAGCCTGGGGAAGAGGTTAGTATGTCTGTAAAACTAAAGTCTTGTGTTATTGACCACATTCTACCTTAGGAATTTGGGCCATTTCTGTCAGAGGTTGATAAGTTCAGTAAAAAAACACATTTCTCCACTTAGAAGTTACTGTAGTTATGTGTCCATGAAAACACACTTCTCACTGTGCCCAACCATAAGATGTTTGGATTTTCAGGGGAAACTGAAAAATCTGAATAGACATGGCATGTGATGTGACTTTGCTTTGGAATTTAAGACGGCAACACCATCTTAACACCTTTCATATAATTGCATTTTTGAGAAGATCAATACAGATGTGTAAAAAATAAAGAGACCACTGCAAAATAATCCCCATTTTCTTCCTTTACCATTTTAAAAACATTTTCCCCCATGTTATTCCTCTCCCAATTTCTACTAACCCTGCCTTGTCAGCAGCTCGGCAACTCCTTGGACAGATCTGTGGGTTGGCATGCACATGGTTCATCCAACCACATGATGCCGAGCTGCCGATTGTTTCTCCACTACTCATCCAACATGGAAGCCTTTAGTGCACTAGATGATTATGTACACCAACTATCCCTTTAAGCAATTGATGTTGAAAAGATGTTGAAAAGACGTCTTTGTGGTTGAAAGACGTTGAATAGATGTTGAAAAGACGTCTTTCAAAATATTTTGCTCAGTGGGATACTTCCGCGATTGAATTTACAGGTGCCCGATCTGCACACAAGGAGTCGCTAGAGAGACTTATCTAACCCAAATCAGAGCTATGCCAATTTGCGAAGCTTCGTGCAGGACTCCCGGAAAAAAGTCAGAGAGCCCATAGTCAGGCTCGAACCACTGACTATCATCACTGCTAGTCAGGCGACTATGCCACACAGACCCCCGTCTCTAGTTTTTATTGATAGTTTTGTGTTCGGTAAAATAAAATTTTTAGTTTTATTCCATAAATTACTGACAGCATTTTTCTTAAATGATCCCCAAAAATATTGTAATTCAAACCAGTTATTTGCAATGGGGTTGATTTAAGAAACATTTGCAATGGTCTCTTTTTTTCTCCAGATCTATATGTAGAAATGGTCATGTGACTACAGAAAAGCACATCACAGGCCAGCCTAACCCCCAACTTCCACCTCCACCCTGTCTGTAAAAAGCTATAAGGGGATTCTATAAGACAGCCAGGCTCGACTCTAGTTGGCTGAACACAGGGAAGAGAGAAACCTAAATCGATAATGAAATCTGTGCCACTATTTCATGTTGTCAACATGGTGCATCCTCCAGAAACAAACAATATAACTTTTCTATAAAATACATGTACGTTCTTTCATTTGGTACAAAACATGACTAATTGGGTGGCCAGACCAGATAATAGCCCTCCCATATTGAGATGTGAAATATTATATGCCAGTGAAGCAAAGGGATGAAAACAACCAAAGTTGAAAATATAAGCCATTGTCTAGAAATCTCCAGGGTTACTTGAGTCACCACTAATTTGTGTTTTCATTACTGATTTTGCGTCAGGTCATTTAGGTGTTCAGGGAGCGTTCTGGTGCAAATTGACTGCTGTAGCGTCGGTTTGAATTCAGACCACTTATACGAAAACAATCTCCTCTTTCCACTGCTCATATTAGAAAAAATAAGTATATGTTAGTGTTATCTTGGAGACTTGTCATTTGCAGGTCAGCGACGGCAAAACTCTACAACTGCACTGACTAACAGAGAAAACATCCCACTCTAGGGCTGGTTTTGACCTAGATGGCGAAACACAAAGGTCTTGTAAAGAGAGACAATGAAGGTGCCACGGGGACCGTGACCTTTGCCCTGCTTATGTGGCCGCATATCAATGGCCAGGCTGATACTGTAGCACTACCAACATAACCCACTGCTGCCCTGGTGCTGGAGAGACTTCATCACACATGATTTGTTTGTTACTCTGCTCTTTATTTTGTTTAGTTGCCTCTAAGATTCGATACTTGCAAGAGTATCACAACCGCGTGCAACACAATATTTACCCAGTGCCCTCCGGAACAGACATTGCTAACACACTGAAATACTTTTCCCAAACCCTGCTCAGGTAAGTACCCTGCGCTGGAACCACAGGTGAAGTAATGATATGTGACAATATATTATGTGTAGTTTCATAGAAGAGACGACTGGGGTTGAGCCTAATTATAATGTGTGCAAAAGAATATGATAGAATGTCTTCAGGTAGGAAGTCGTTGGTAGTTAAAGTTACAAGATATCAATTCCGGTATGGTAAACTGTTTCATTAGTTGAAGTGGAGATTGAAAGAATCCTAGATAATTTGCGTGCTCCATCCCCTGGATTGGCTCCATATGTTTCGTGTTGCCATGTCAGCAATATGAGCCTACCTTAGGAGTCAACACAGAATCAACTAGTATTGCTCCATGGCTTTTTCATGTTCAAGCAGGCTCTTTACAAAAGATTGGTTGGGCTCCAACTAAAGAATCAAATCGGTTAAGATTTCCATTACTGACTCTTTCCAATGTATGTGTGGCCAACAAAAACTATTTTTAATAACAGAACAGTAAGAAGCGTACAGTAGGTTAGGGAGAATGGCATATAGGGGGAGAAAGAGAGGACCTGGGACTTGTACCACCATCACCAGGTGCTGTAAAGTGTGTTCCTAGTCAACGTACCTTGTTAAATAAGGGTGAAAACATATTGTAGTACAAATTAAAATAAATGTGAACTCTGAAGTGGGAGCTAGTTACCAGCAGATGGACTGGGAGGTCTGGTTCTCTGGCTCTTGGCTCTGACAGTCCCTAGTGGGCTGTGACGGGACCTTGGTAGGGAACAACATGTCCTCTCACTACAGGTCAAGAAGCCTTGGCAGCCATTATAACCACAACCCAGCAGCATAGAGCCCTGTATTGCCCTGCTGGTTTCCTTCTAAAGCTAAGCAGGGTTGGGCCTGGTTTGTCCCTGGATGGGAGACCAGTGCTGCTGGAAGTGGTGTTGGAGGGCCAGTAGGGGGCACTCTTCCCTCTGGTCTAAAGATCTTTCCCAATGCCCCAGGGCAGTGATGGGGACTTCTACCCTGCTTAGGGTGCCGTCTTTCGGATGGGACGTTAAACGGGTGTCCTGACTCTCTTCGGTCATTAAAAATCCCATGGCACTTATCGTAAGAGTAGGGGTGTTAACCCCGGTGTCATGGCCAAATTCCCAACCAGGCCTCATGAGGTGTCAATGACTCACTGTGTAAAGCGCTTTGGGTTCCTTGGAAGAAAAGCGCTATATAAGTTGAATGCATTACAACCCGTATCGTGTCATTGATGTCATTTTTAAGTTTAAGCAGAGCTCTCTGTAAGAACGACCTATGCTTTAATTATAGGCTACTGAAATCCTTGTCCTGAGGTAAAGTTTTCTAAAAGAATAGGGATTAAGACACATTGTAGGTTTTACTTCTAATTTTGGGGTCAATGTATGACAGTCTGTCACTAATTTACGATCATTTTCAAGTAAACTATTGTCAATAGCCTGTATCTTTCTGACTTACTACAGAGCAGAAAAAGCTATTGTACAAGCCTGGCCATCTATTGGTCCTTTGCACAGATGGAAGATGACAGGGGCTTTGATTGGACAAGTCTCTGTTGTGGCAGCGTGTTATCCAGAATTACAGTTTTGTCTGCGAGGTTTAGTATCGCTAGACTGCGGAAGGAATCACACTGGTATGAGACTGTAATATTTGCCTCGTGTTTTCCTTGAGCCAAATCTCTTCCCTACCAAATCACACGAAAAGCCATCCCTCTGAAACCCCTCCGCACCGCTCTGTAAACTCTCAGACACTCAGACACCTGTGTTTCTTTGGCCTGCGGTGAGAAGAAGGGAGAGTGTGAGCGAAAGACAAGGTGCACTGAAGCTTGAAAACTGGAACAAGCATATGTCACATTCCTAAAGAGGACCCAGTCCCCCACACGCAGAGGATGGAGCGCCAAATTAATATTTAATTAATTTTGCAGCATCGAGACCTTTTAGTGTAAAACCAAGACTAAAATGGTGTGAAGACATACCGGGTCTCACTTGATGAGGGTGTACACAGAGGCAGCTATGGAACAATATTACAATAGTCTATGATTTACAGTAGTTGCCTGAGTTGCTTATCAGCCAGTCTTCTAGAAAGTAACATGTACGTACCAGCCAAGCTGTCTAGTCTGCATCAATGAGCCATAGATTCACTCACCCTGACCCATACCAAATTCCATCAATCATTGGAGTGACTGTGACAAACCGACATGCAGTCTAAGAGTAGAAATACCCTAGACTATATCAATAACAGCATGGAGGTAAACAGTGCCTAGTCAGGTTTTTAGATACCTAGATAATGCTGCAGTTAGAGAAGTGGAGAGCGTGTTTGATGTGATCTAAGATGTGTGTTATTGTGTGTGCATAACATTTGTCTGTGTACTGTGTGTGTTTGTTGGTTTGACTGTCTCCGTATGTGTGTGAATATGAGTCTGTGCATTTATGTGCGTGTGTTTTTGTGTGTTCAATTCTTTAGTTTAAGCAAAAATAGGGTAGTGATATTAAGTCATACTCCACCAGGCATGAAGCTAATCTCCAGTTTTTGCAAACTGACAATTCCAAATTTCGAAGTGAAACTTGAAAATGTTTACACTTAATATTTAAAACAATGCAAGCTTGGCTGAATTCTCACGGAGTATAACTTTCAGGGGACTAGGTAGAAAAGGGAAAGTCTTACATGATGTTGATATTGTAAAATGTTGTAACGGATGAATAAATTCTGTATTTCAACACTCCAATCTCCTCACTCACTGCCCCTGTATGAGTGACCTTTGAAAAACAATACATCAGCATTTGTAATCTGGGCTCTCATGCTAAATACCTCCAAATCATTTTACTGACAGAACAGCTTAGGGCCTTTACATAATATTGAGTAAAAGAGCATGGCTCTCCGCCCCGCCCGCCCCCCCCCACCCCACCCCCCTAGAATCCTCCCACACAAACCAACCACAGTTCTTCCTTCTCCT
>JACXGM010001601.1:0-53243 GCA_016801145.1 Umbra pygmaea
TATATATATATATACATACATACATACATACATACATACATACATACATACATACATACATACATACACATATATATATATATACATACATACACATATACACATACATACATACATACATACATACATACATATACATACATATATATATACATACATATATATATACATACATATATATATACATACATATATATATACATACATACATACATATATATATACATACATATATATATACATACATATATACATACATATATATATACACATATATATACATATACACACATATACATATACACACATATACATATACACACATATACATATACACATATACATATATACACATATACATATATACACATATACATATATACACATATACATATATACACATATACATATACACATATACATATACACATATACATATATACACATATACATATATACACATATACATATATACACATATACATATACACATATACATATACACATATACATATATATATATATACACATACACAGTGCTTAATTTGAAGGGGATCCTGCTAGAATAGGATCCGGGACCTCTCAGATTGTGAGATTTGATCTGGGAACTATTTTGGCCTGATCCGCTGGCTCTAAGGCATGATGTCTTACCCGGATAGTAAGCAGAACTCAAAAAAATTAAGGCAACTGATAGTTTTAGAGTTCATGAAATTAACAGTCACTGTATTTTACCATTATTTAACTTTTTCCACAACATTTCCAAACAAAATGTACAAAGACAGACTCAGAAAAACATTACATTGATTAAGGGAAGCCACTGTGAATCTATTATGGACAGTATTTTGTTCGTAAAGCTGCGCTTAATCTTATACAAAATTGAAATGTTTAACTTTCATGGCCTCAAAATGAAAAAAGTAACCTAAAATGTTTGAAGGTATTTTAAGTGTTCTAAACTCAATTGAATAACTTTATGAATTCTAGAATTTTGAAGTAATCAGTTGCCTTATTTTTTTTTAGTTCCCCACTAATATGTTGCATATGGATATAAAGCTGTCATATATGGTAAAAGCGCAGAATATTCCTATGAGCTGAAATCAGTGTTGCCATGTCAGCGAACTTCCCATGTGAGCACAATTTCAATATATATATATTTTTTAAATGTCTATAATGAAGAAATAAAAGTTAAGAAATTAAGAGAATAAGGAAAAAGGAAGTCAGTTAAATATGCATTTCATTTTATAAATAAGTATTGGGAAAATATGTCAACTCTGTTATTCATAAAGAAATTGAACAAATTTATAGTCATTTTTCATGGTTGAGTACTGAAATTCCCCAGAACCCTACCAACGGTGGCTGCAAAACTTTTTCCAGATCTGTTATCCTGATTTGCCGGTGTCAGCGTAGTGAGTAAGTGTTTGAAATTGAAACAAAAACGTCTTTGAAGTCAAACAAGGAAATATTGTTGGAAAAGCAAGGTCAACATTTTTTTTCTGTACAGACGTAATTATGATAGTTTCATAACTATCCTGTGCAAATTTAATGAATGAAGCTCTCAGTTAAAAACAAAGCGTTGGTTTTATTGACAACATTCTAGCTGTGCAAGTCAGCCTGAAAATACTTAGGGCTAGACCAAAAAACATACAAAGCTAAAGCGAATGTCTCTGCTTGGCTACCGGGCTGTTTTAGTACTAGGTATATACAGTTTTGGGTTCCCATGGTTGGTTTTTGTGAATGGGTCTAGCTTAATTCCTGAGAAAAGGGCTGCTGATGATTTTAAGGCAGCAAATAGGGGTGTAGAATTTCCCTGGTTAGAAGGCTACTTCCTCTTTCAGAAACACACTTTTAAAGCTATAAAACCTATTTCTTGACATATTAAAAATATGAAAAAAGCAATTCATAAAATAATATTTGCCTACACAATGTAGTGTTTTGTTACACACAAAAGCAACACCTAAAAGTCACATGTTATCAAAGAAGGATAAATAAGAAATTCAATTATTAAAATCATTATACCATCACTATTTTATATAATGATGGCATAAGTGCATAAAAGGGATTTTTTATTTATTTAGAATCCTCAGGAAATGCATCAAATCAAGTAAAAACAAACAATCATTGGCTGTTAAATTTCTTTGTTTGAGCTTTGTCCCTAATTTTTTTCTTACAATATAGACCCCTATGGTGTGCTACCCAGTGGAAAATTTGTAGATCGGTCCACCATCTTTACCGTGATGGATGCAGACTGGCACAGTAGGCAGTAATGTGTTTTCCTCTTTTTTTTTTCCATTTGTACCGTTACCTCTGAACTTGCCAGATCCTTCTCCCTCTCGTGGGCGAATTTACAAATTAAGCACTGTATATATTCAATTAAATTCAAATAGCTTTATTGGCATGACGTTTTGATGTGCATATACGTGACAGAACACTACAGCTTAATTAAATTGTGAAATATATAACTCTGGCTCAGTTGTCTGCCATAATGATTTTTTATGGTGAAAACTAAACAGGAAAGCTGCCGTTTTTTAAAAGAAAGCAGTATAAAGTTTACATGAGCGTGTTTTATATTCCTTGGTTAATAGAATTGTGGAGACATAACCTTGAAACCTGCCTTTTCTCTCTACATCCAGTCGTTTTAGCTTTTCTTGGTCAGAACATTTATTTAGCCTACACAAGCTACCAAAAAAATTGTCACACACAAACATTGTGTCAATTTTCATAACATTTTAATTGTAGGGGATGAATGGGTCGGAATCAGGGCTTAAATGTGGGGATCGAATCTTAACAAGTCTGTGGCACAGGTAATTTATCTATCACTGTGCAGTGAAAATATTTGTGCGACCAAATCATGTTTTTGCGCCACTATCTAAAAAAGTTGGTAGCGCAAGTGCTACCAGTGGAAAAGGTTAGTGTAGAGCCCTGGACTGGGAGTGTGCCCTGTATATATTCATGAAAGAGCCTACTTACTGTTATTTATGATTGGAAAAAGCAAAAATATTTGGAAAATAATATTTAATCATTTACATTTAAAATATCAACACATACATATATTAAAAGGGAAATTCCACATTAAATCAGTTTCATAATAAATTATTTGCAAACATTACCATAAATAATTTGTCATATACACAGCAATTTTTTTTGAGCATAGCCATAATCAGAGAAGGACGTGCCCTTGCTTTGCTCCGCTTTGCTTTGCAATCTGCTCTGTTCTGTTCTGTTTTTTCTTTCTTATACAGTTTTAGCTTTTGACTTTTTCTCTGCTTTTTCTCTGCTATTTCTTATACATCTACCTGGAAAGCCTTCTGAAACTTAGTTTTTCAATAAGAACAAACCAACATGGACACCAGCTGTACTGAATGTGCAGAGTGCTGTCGCCTAACAATAAGAGTGGCTGAACTAGAAAGCAGGGTTTCCACCCTTCACCAAATAAAGGATGATGAACAATAATATTTGGACTCATGCCTGGTACCGTCATCCCAAGTGGCAGCTTCAGACGCTACAATCCCATGGAATGGCCACAACACCCACACTGAGGTGCTGACTCAGCGGGATCACGAAAGTGCCACCCCCAAGCGTATGATGGCTTCTACCCCAACGTGCTCAGAGGCATGGACGGCCGTACAGAGGAAAAAACAAAAACATCTAAAAAACATTGCTCACCAACCACCACAGAAAAACTTCAGCTGGGTAACAGATACCAGGTGTTCTCTGAACAACAGTGACCAGTTGATTTCATGTTCTTAACAGAAACCTGGCTAGATGAAAATAGCAATCCAACACTCATTGAGGCAAGTCCAAAAAACTTAAAATGTATTTAGTCAGTGAGAAAAGGTAGACGAGGTGGAGGAATAGCTGTGATCTACCATGAACATTTTTGCTGTACAAAAGTTGACCTGGGAGTGTTCTCAACATTTGAATAATGCGGCATTCACTCTCAAAGTAGAAAGACCAGTGTTAATGTTAACAATATATCGACTACCAAAACAACTTCCAGCCTTCCTATATAGCTCTGTCCTTGAAGTAAAAAGAGCAAATAGAGCAGCTGAAAGGAAATGGAGAAAAACTGGACTTGAGGTTCATCTTAGTATCTACAAAAAATGGTGTTAAAAACATATCTTTTCACTATAGCATTTAACTACTCCAGTACTCAAATGCTTTTTATGCTTTCCTTATTTTAATATGTTCCTTTATTTCATTGCCTGCAAATGTGCTCTGTGCTTTTTATGTTTTAAATTACATTTTTTACATTTCTTTGTCTTTTATTGATGCAAATTTCTTCCATTTAATTTGACTTTTATTAATGTAAAGCACTTTGAGCTGCATTCCTTGTATGAAAGGTGCTATATAAATAAAGGTTTATTATTATTATTATTATTATTATTATTCCTTTTCAAAATATCAGAGTTGATCGTACATTTCAGTTCCTTTCACATCCACTCGGCTGCTTCTGTTGTCTGTCTGAACTTGACTACTACAAGATCCAGAATTCCAATCGAATATAGTCCCCGCCCCCTAGCACGTAGCTTTCAGAGTGTAAAGTCTTCGGCCTACTTGTGTATGTCTTTGGCTTATTTAGCAAGTATTCATCGCAACTACTGACATTCACAACATGGCTGTGAGCTTATACGCCCTACTTTGCTTCAATAGTGTGTCACCGAATATTTTTAGAAAAATCACAATTCACACACAAAATGCATCAACATAAGACATATGTTGCATATGTATGCAAGTTAGCCAGCTAGCTATTTAGCTACTACCTTGACCATCCATCCTTGTAGTTAGCTTGCTAAATACCAGGACCTGCGGTACATTTTTTGACTGCCCACTCCCGCCCGCAGCAAAGTTAAAACCACCCGCGCCTGCAAGATTTGTTTTGGGTCCCATGGGACCCGCAGGATCCCAATCCCAATGCAGTCCTCTACAGCATAGTTAGTTAGCTCTCCAAACATGACAGCCAACTCACTAATTCATTATATTATGGATGGACAAGTCAGTATCTTACCTAATCTGTCTGTCTGGTGCACAACATAACAAAATGTGCTAACAGGAGCTAATAGTCCCAAAGAATCATCAGTTGGTCTGAGCCAGTAGAGCCTAACATTAGTATTAGCTGGCTCATCCAGGAGAGCAACAAAAAGCTAATTTGTCAGGGTTCATA
Organism: Umbra pygmaea; assembly: GCA_016801145.1. Lineage (NCBI taxonomy): Eukaryota > Metazoa > Chordata > Actinopteri > Esociformes > Umbridae > Umbra > Umbra pygmaea. The sequence continues at coordinate 5,159 of JACXGM010001601.1, forward strand.
GATCAGGTCCTAAGAGGAAACTTGAAAAAGTGCATTGTGAAGGAACGGAGATCATTTTTGTTGTTATGAAAGAACAGCTATTAAACAAAAACAACATCAGAGCTGTAAACAATTATTCAGTCAGAGAAAATTCTATTGGAATACTTTTTGGAATACTTCTGCCATTATCAAATTTGAAATCAGACCAAGAGGAGCAATTGTAAAGAGATAAAGTGCCCTGCGACACGTCATTCATTCATACAGATACTGTACATTATATTTTCTGATATAGACAGTGTTTCCTTTATGTTGATTGGGTAATGGCGACCCGCCATTTCTGAAGTGCTGTCAGTAAATCAAACTGTATTGCCAAAACTGTGTTTACATTTTGCTCCAGTATACAACCATTACGCATTTACGGGGCAAGTAAAAAAAAGTACTTAGAGCCTATGAACATGTTCGAAATGTCATTACTAGTCCATATCCATGTGCAGGGATTCCTTATAGTGAACACAGTGAATTTGAACAAATCAGTCCGTGTATATACAACTCTGTTTATTTCACATTTTCCAGTGAAGTCCACACTTGTCGATTTTCAAAGTCATACAATGCAATATTCCAAAACATATTTTTTCTGAGAAAGTTGATCAATATATTGTTCTCGTAAATTTTATTATTTTCATATATTCAGTTTCAGGCACTTTTTCAGTGCCCCAAATTTTCACACTTTAATTGCAGTTGGTCCTTATGTGTCAAATTATTGTGCAGGGCGCTTGTATTTTTGAACGGCATGGATAGTTAAGTTTTTTTAATTGCCCTATTTAAGTGATTAATTTCTCCATTTAATTGAATGCAAAACAAGTTTAACACCGCTGCTGGCTTCCAGGCAAACTGCATCAACAAGATTGAACAAAATGGTGGTGCAAAGTCAAAGTCAGACATGACCGCTAGCTAATTGTATAGCTAGCTAACAACACAGCACTGAGCTCGACGAAACAACCTGGTACCGCGGGCTGCCCATCCAATGCCCCACTCGACTGCTGTCACCTAGCCCACTACATGTAGTAACGCCGAGCTCGATAAAATGACCTAATACTGCGGGCTGCCCATCCGATGCCCCACTCAACTGCTGTCCCCTAGCCCACTAGCTGTAGTAACGCCGAGCTCGATGAAATGACCTAATACTGCGGGCTGCCCATCAGATGTCCCACTCGACTGCTGTCCCCTAGCCCGCTAGCTCTAGCAACGTCATTCGCTCAACTGGCCACCTCTGTCCTGGCTCAACACAATGGATCCCTGTCCTGAACTCTTCAAACAACTCCCTGGAATAAATAACTCAGGTATTTCAACAGTGAATGGGGAGCTACGTGTTTTGAGACATTAAGTGCATTGAATTATGTTAGCATCAATTTAGTTTACAAAGTTAATTGTAGTTTGCAAAGTTTAGCTGTACAGTCATCTAACTAGGTAATGTTCTAAGATTACTTACAAAATCATTGATGTATGGAAAATTTCCAGCCAAAGCTACAGTAAGTAGCATGTCATATTGTAGTTGCTGTGCTCTCCTTCTTACTAAGATAACTAAGTTAGAGGCTCGGCTTCAGACGCAGTTGCCAGGAAATAATTATTCCAGTGTAGAAAAGTATAAGAACGCGTCTGAGCCACCAGGTAGTGTTGATAGCAGTAGCTATTTTAACTCCTCTGCGCTGTCCTCGAAGCCGGACCACTTATCTAATATCTTCATTGAATTAAACATTTAGCTTATGATAGTATTGTTACAGAATAGAGAAAAATAATGTTCAAATTTGTTTAAAGGTTTTGTGTGCCTCTTTTAGTAAATCTATACTTTTTATCCATGGCCACTTTATTACAGTACGTACACATGCTAAATACATTAGCAGTCACCGTGTTAGCAAGCCTTCCTTGCCTTATTTTGCGCTTCATATTCTCACACACATTTTCAAATCAGAGACAGGTCAGGACTGTAGGCAAGCCATGCTAGCACCCATACTCTCTGCTTACTCAACTATGTGCTTGTAATCTGGGCATATTGCTGGAAAATGTAGGGACATCCCTGGAAAAGAAGACGTTTGGATGGCAGCATATGTTGCTCCAAAATGTGTACATATTTTTCTGCATTAACATAGCCCTCACAGATGTGCAAGTTACCCATTCTATGGGCACTGACACACACCCCCATATAACATGACAGATGCTGGCTATTGGACCTGATGCTGATAACATCTTGGATGGTCCTATTCCTCTTTGGCCTGGAAAATATGACTGTTGTTTTGTCCAAAACCTATTTGAAATGTTGTCTCGTTGGACCACTAAAAATAAAACACGATTCCACTGTGTTACAGTCCATCTCAGATGAGACCGAGCCCAGAGAATTTGGTAGCTCTTCTGGTCAGCGTTGATGTAAGGCTTCTGCTTTGCATCTGTGTATGCAGCAGCAAATGGTGTTGACTGACAAAGGTTTACGAAAGTATTCCCGAGCTCATGTCAGGATATCCATTACAGACTCATGATGGATTTTAAGACAGTGACTTCTGAGGGATTGGAGATCAAACACATTCAGAAGTGGTTTTTGGCCTTCCCCTTTGTTGGCAGATTGGCGGGCCTGAACCCATCCTTGCTCTTGAAGGACTAGGTATCTTTTTTTTATTTAAGATTGCCTCACCTGTTTCCAATCACCTACTTTTTCAACTTGTCACATTGCTATTGGTCCTAAATTGCTCCTTTCTCTTTGGAACGTGTTGCATGCCTCAATTTGAAAACAAACTTTTACCTTCAAAGAAATATGCAGTTGATTAGGTAAAACATAATATAACTTGTATGTGTACATTTTTTGTTTAAATAGAAGTCAAACTACAATTTATAAATCACTCCTCTTTATTTTTATTGGCATCTCCAATACTGTCCCAACTTTTTCAGAACTGTTGTTGTATATTCCACATTTTTTAACAGATGTGGCCTGTGTTAAATTGCTACCCAGTGAGACAATAACAAATAGCCAGCCTCGAGATGGTAAAATGCTTTGTGTGGTAGTCAGAGGAAAATCAAATATAATATCCCAATTGCTACTATTTTCAGTAGTAGGGTAAGATGTGGTAAACAGTTTTATTTATACAATTTTATTTTGCAGCAACATATTTTTATCAGTCTTTACATTAGTGAATCAACTTAAATATTAAAATGTCTAATGAAATTGAATGTCTTTCATTGCTGAAATTTGAGCAGAAAATGCTTGGCAGAGGCAGAGAAAACAGTTTTCCATCAGTAATGTTAATCTTAGTTAAACACTCCCGGCTCCCGGCGCTGTGTGAACGCGTTCATGTGATTGGCTTATAAGTAAACAATCCCCCAAGTAGGGTGCGTTCTTGTGATTGGCTAAAACAAGGGAGATATCTGATTGGTTGCAGATCATTCCATGTTTCAAAAAAACGCATTTGTGTGTCGAACCACGTCAGGGGAGTCTCAAAATTCACACACAAATGCAGTGACGTTCACAGACCGCAAGCAGTTTGTAAATCAAGATATATTTGTGTGTGCATCAGAAATACATTTGTGAATCGTGTCCTGTGCATTTTTTTATCTTGTGTGCATTTGTAAATTTTTTTGCCTTTCTGAATTTTGTGTGCATTTATGAATTTTGTGTGCATTTGTGAATTTTGTGTGCATTTGTAATTCTTCTGTGCTTTTTAATTTTGTGTGTGCATTTGTGAATTGTGTGCGTAATTGTGTATCCTGTGTGTGTATTTATGAATCATGTGTGTGCTGATATGAATCATGTGTGTGCATGTATGAATCCTGTGTGTGCATATGTGAATGTAGTGTGTGCATTTATCTTTATTGAGACTCTTTTAGCTCCATAAATAACATTGTCTAATTGCTCATACAAAAAGCTATCTAATAACTTAACCAATAATTTAAAGTATATATGTAGTATATACTGGAGTACCGATCGCCTATGCAAGCAGGCAACATCTTAGGAAAACAGACTTGACAAGTCGAACCATAAATGCCGTGCTACGTGATAGGCCTGCGTGATTCGGAGAAAAATATGAATCACAATTTTTTTGCTTTGAATTGATATCACGATTCTCTGCCACAATTTTTTTCTCACGAAATGTAATGTTTATTGTACATATGAGCTAGAGATGGGCCTATACTAGAGAGGGAATAGTAGCCTACTGTACAAAGTCGTTTAATGATAGAAAACAGTTGTATTGCTCAACCATGTCGATTGGAACAACAATACCAACAAACTGGTAAATCTGATTCACGTAAATGTTTCAATGGAAATGTAGCTGTATTACAGCACTATGTATATATTTCATATTGATAATAACGACAGTCTACTTCCTCTTTCAGAGACCAGCTTATAAAGCTGTACAACTGTATTTATTGCTATTTAAAAAAAGAAAAGCGATTTAAATGGGATAATGCCTCCCTGTAATATGAGGTGATTTGTTGCAATCTCACCGCCTAAAATGCATAATCATTCCACAGACGGAGCCACGCGTTCTAATAATTGAAAAACACTGAATCACAACTCTATTTTCCTCATAGCAATTCTCCAGTACAGTTCAAATGGCGAAATCCGAAATCACTTTTTTCATTGTTATTTTCATGTAGCCTAATATTTGCAAAATGATAGGTGCATATATTAGAATCCTCAAGAAAACGTGCAAATTTAAGTACAGGACCGAACAAAGGCTGTAATTTATTAGGCTAGTCAATGCATACTGTAGCGTCGCACAAATTAATAAACCTTCCGGAATGAAAGACATGTCAGTTTGCAACACTTCTGGATGAACAAAATAGCTCCATACTCCAAAATAGTGGAAGTTCTGACATACTATCGTTAAGTAATATAACTTAAAGGAAATACGATGTAGGCTGTAGCCTGTTTATATATCGTTCAATGGATTGATAGTACAGATATAATTGTGTAGCTACCAATTATAATAAAACAAAATACCTTAACATAATATTATTAGGTTATTATCCCTGTTTGGAGAAAGTCACATCAAACAGACATTCTCATCTTACACAAAACGTCTGCAAAGCTTAGTGCAAATGCGAAAACAATGCGGATATTGCATTCGCTTTCACAAACGTATTTCTCTCATTTTAGCTCATTTGGGAAGGACACGTAAACTATTGACATTTGTAATACATATTACACATTCTTGACCGGCAATATTGGTGTTCTTCTGGATATGTAGGAACATTTACCTCTCTATATTTATATTGGCTGCTGATCAACATCGAAGATGTAGCAGATTATAGTTCGAAACATAGATTCTTTTTGGCACCTATAGCACATTGCGCATCACCACAAGCCTGAAAACATAGAGGCTTCAATGAATTAAGAAAAGAAAGTACATACAGGCCATTTAAGTACAGTAGGCAACCAAAAATAGTGACATATAACACATTAAAGAAAATGTGTCCCTGATACAAGCTCTATCTGAACTCCTTGAACATTTCTGTGCAAAAAAAAAAATCGAAGTCATTTAAAATTCAAATCGGGAACAGGGGTGAATCGAGATCGCGATTTTATAACGATTAATCGTGTAGGCCTACTACGTGAGCTAAACTGTGACTTGGAATCTCCCATGGCAAGAGGTTTTTCGTTCATTCATGCAGATCATTGAGCAAGAATTACAACTGGCAATGCGAACTAAAATCGAACACAATTTGTTCACAGCTCAGCTCACGTAGCACAGCGTTCATGGTTCGACTGGACGAGTCTGTTTTCCCAAGATGGCGACTGCCTATATATGCAAACGGTACTGGCTTTTAAACTACCAATTTTTAGCTTATAGTGGAATGAGAAAATGTTTACAGGACAAAAATGCAGATATTAGGAGCTGGCTGCTGGCTGGCTACCCCACACCTCTCCGTCCCAAAGTTGCTTCCTTAGAGATGCAAATACAAAGGATTGGGGGAGGTGCGAAGTATCACCCCCCTCACTGGACCACTCAAGCACAGCCTGAATGTGAAGACCAACCGAACACCTAATGTAAAACAATAGCCAATGGACCAAATTATATGACATTTGATATTTTCCTGACCATCCCATGAAGGGATAATTTGTTATACACTTACCACTGTGTTGCACGTGTCATATTTCTCTTTACAGTTAACTATTTCGTTGGCTGGCCAGAATATGTAGGAAAATTCCACAGAGTGAAACGTATGTTTCTCCCCCTGGGGTGGGACATTTCAATTTCATGTAATTTCGTGCCCACCTGGTTAAATAAAGGTTAAATAAAAAAATAAAAACAGCCAGTTCCTTTCTACTAATGGTATTTGTGACCTAAAGTCTGTGAATAATGTAATCAATGTAAATGTGTCAATACCAGCCCTTTGTTGCCACTTTTGATGGCCAGTGACACGTGATTCCCATTGGGGCTGAGTGGGAAAGGGGGGAGCACTTGTTCGGAAAGGATAAAAGTCTATGTTTAATTAAGTTTGAGGAGTCACTCGTAACCAATACTCCTGGCATACGTTTCGTTGCCATAGTGCTGTGTGTTAGAGTAGATTAATTACACTAAACTGTATAGTCTTTGCTTTGGGCGGTTTTAGGATGACATGTATTAATATTCTTGGTATTGTTATTTGTGATTTCATTGTCCAGTTAAAGAGTTGTATTTTATGCCTTTAATTGGAATTAAACACTATTGCTTTACACCGAGCTTTGTTTGCGACATTCCAAGTTTATTCCTAATAGTTTATTCCTATTCCTGATCTGGAAATCATTGTTAGCCAATTATCTGCTTGCTCTTAGCTTCTGTTATTATCACACACACGCACGCACATTGCTGGCAAGCTATTCTGGTTCTCTAACGTGTCTTTACTGAGTCGAGGCTACCACAGTTGAGACCTGATCTACGGCTGAAGTAGGTGGTTAAGTGCGGCAGTTCGTCACAGTTAGAAAGTTCAGCCTCCGTTAGGTGGCATTCCTTCCTGACCGCGATACTTCAGAACAGTTTAGCTTCTGGAATCATCCCTGGTTTGATTATCGGGCCGATGTCGACTCTGACTACCGCTGGTTGAGGAGGATTCAGCAAAGATGGAGCTAACCCGGACATAGGTCATATTTTAGTGTGGCTTGGAGCATCTAGACCAGCTATCTAGCGGTTTTCCAAGTTAACGCCTGTTAGGCTCCAGGTGAAATCGTTCAGCTAACTTATAAACACATGGAGTCAGATTTATAGATATTAAATATCAACGAAGTCAATAAGATCATTCTCCACGCTTTTCATTATTAAATTATTTACTTTATAACTCAGCACACTGCATCAGGGGGAAAGGGGAATATATAAATTATTAATGTGTTAATTTCATAAGTGCATATTAATTGTATTCTTTTACCCCCCTACAAGCTAATAAATACATGTCCCTTCATAAAGCTTAAAATCTCAGGAATCTAGCTAATGTCTCAGTTTTACACAATGTTTTAAACATTAAACCTTATAATGTTAGCTATGTGCCTTGTACACAGGCACCTCAAATAAAATAGGAGTTTATACAATCACTGCTCAGAACTGCAATTTTTAAGGTATATATAAATGTCTCATATGACCTTAAAGGTTAAGATCTTAGGATTCTAGTGATTACCTCGGTTTTACTATACCTACAAAATTTTGAACGTATGAGTGATACTGTGACGTACATGCCAAGTAAAAAATGCCATTAGCTTGTACATTCAGCTGTTCGTTATTTCAACTCATTGAAAATACAGTTGATTATAAACATTTATTCAAATAAAATGTTACATATCCAAAAAATTCAAAGTCTTTTTCCTTTTAAGAAATATCAACCATATGTATGTACCTGCATCAGGTCCAGTGTAACAAGAGATTAACTTTGGGTATGTTTTTAGGCAGAATTTGACAATGAGGAAGTGATCCTTAAGTAGTTAACCTTGTCAAACATCACAGGAAAAGACTTTGCTGTTATCCTAACCAGAGGTGGTTGCACTATAAGGAGTGCCAATAACTATGAAACCTTGATTTTGGTGAAATTTCTTTTGTGGTAAATAATTGTATACTTTTGATTGGTTTCATTGGAACATTAATGAAGTACAGTTTGTCTGACATTTTGGTATTGTGAGTTTTTCTCTATAATTATATTGTTTGTATTGTTTGTGGATTGCCAGTCACGAGTGCCAGTAATTATGGAGCCCACTATACAGTATCTAGACATGTACTCTGTTGTTAGTGCTGTGTTTAAGGAGAAGAGCTCCATTGACTTGATTTTCTGTGTTAAATGTATACCCAGTTTGGCTGGTAAAAAACAGACGAGGGATGATAAAATGCTTTGTCTGCTGGTCAAAAGACTGAATATGATGTTCAATTATCACTATTTACAGCAGCTAGAATTTTTTTTATATTCATGGAATTAAAATAAATACTTCTGTAATGTTGAAAAATAGCATCGATAAGATTGGAGGTGTGTCCTTGGGAGACCCAATAAAAACTAACAATTTCCAGGGGAATATGTTACATCCAGTTCGAAACATTGTGGAACAAAATAACCATGCCTTCAACCAGTAAGTGGAAGGGAGTTTTTGTAACATTCAGTATAAATGTTAGAGCTGAGAGCCAGTGGCTTCATGTTCACTTCCTCCAAAAAGTTGTTGCCGAAATAGATGTTTGGCCTTATGAGACTAGTAACCAAATAATTGGTAGCTGTTTTAATGACTGGAAATGTACAGAGAATACACGTTAAACGGTTTGCACTTTGAGGTCTATTTCTAAACCCACCTTTGAAGGTTTATACCCAAACAGCATTACCACTGCCATTTTCAAGTCTTCTCTGGTCAGGTAGCCTTTGTTGTCAATGTCACACTGCTCGAAAACCTTTAAGGGAAACGTTGCAATAACAGAAGAAGTAAAACTAGTAGTAAATCTGAATATGCTATGATAAGGGGGTGTAGGCAAATTCACGTGTGCTGTGAATAAAACAGTAAACTAATGTTAAAGTAGCTAAACATGGTCTACAGGCATTTACCAACGTTAGCTAAACATATACTGTTTTAAGAAATTGTTTTACATGGTATATTGTAGATAATTCTTACCATTTCAAACTGTTTCTTATCGATGTCAGAGATATCTCTCTTTTTTCTGCCTAATTGTGTTACAGAGCACATTTCCATGTGGCACCACCGAGATTGGTAAGTAAACCCAATGAGTAAACCTTATTCAGGTTTCCTCGGCAACTGTATGGCGTGTCAGTGTTGGTTAGGTAGACACCTGTTTAATGCACAGGGATACAGTGTAGTGAAACGCTATTGGCCAGGCAAAATGGACTGCGCGACATAGGAACAGATATTGTTTAGTTCATGTTTCAGGTCGGATGGATAATTCAGTGCAAATTCAGCAAAATATGTGCACGAGAATAGTACAATAATAAACATTACTTTACAGCTATATTAGTTATGAGACAGGTTCATGATCTTTAGAATACACAAGTAACGTCGGAAGTTGTGGGGTTGAAGTTGCTGATAGATGTATGTATGCATTGTTAGCAAATTTCAAATTAGCCCGTATACTTGCTACAACGATTTACATTCAGTGAGTATTTCCCGCCACGTCAATATATACCATTGTTTTTACATGATAATTTTGAGTGACTAACTATTAAGATTGTACTATAATTTAATTTTCTATGTAGTTTGTTTTTATCTCGACCGTTTTTTTTCACGAACCTGTAATGAATGTAGTAAAGACAGTGGGCGTGTACTGTACTGTTTATTAAACAAGTAGCAATGGCACAACATGTGTTTAAACATATAGAGCTACAGTACCTAACAATAAAATTGCTCAAACTAAAGAGTTTCTGTCAGTATTCCCAAAACAAAATTGCCAAATGTACCAATGGAGGTAATGTTCAAGTCGATAAAATACACACACATAGTTACTAATCTCTTAAAGGTACACTGTGTAGTAGAATTCTACGGAGTGAAAAACAGCCCTACAATGACCACCATAATTCCTTGGGAAGTGTCCGTTTCCTTATTTTGGTTATGTACTTTAGCACTTTGAGTTTGAATAGAAAATGACAATGGGGTTGAAGTGCAGACTGTCAGCTTCAATTTGAGGGTATATGCATACCGGTACATATCGGATGAAACGTTCAGAAATGACTGCACTTTTGTACATGGTCCCCCATTTTCGTTCACAAAAAAACGTTGGCCAGTTTAACATAATGCAGAATAAAGCAATAATTGTCAATATTTAGTGGCATATCCTTTGCATGTAATTACTGCTTGAAGTCTGCGATGCATCACATCACCAGAGGCCGGTTTCACAAACCTATTTTAGACTAGTATATAGTGCTAGACTACAGGGCTTGACATTAACTTTATTGGCCACTTGTCCATCAGACAAGTAAGTCTATTTTTGACTTGTCCGATAGCAAAAACCGCTTGTCCGAAGCAGAAATTATTTTTTATTAACATGAATGTCTGTTTTTCTGGTAAACAAGCAATATGCTTACATTTCTCCCCAGTGTCATGTTGACACCAAGGAATGTAAGGTAAAAAAAAATACATTTTAATTTTTCCCTTGTATTCTGGGAGGGGTTTTGCAATGGCACCAAGGTCATTGGCCAGGGCATTAAGGCCATCCTAAATTTGTACTTGCGAATGGAATTAAGAATGGGCTACTCGTAAAAAAAATGGGATTCATCAATCAATCAATCCTATGACCGTTTTACGCACACCGGTAGGAAAAATAACATGGATAAACACAACTTGTGTTTAGCGTCCGGGCTTGTGCACAGCCTCAACGATGTGCATATCAACACACCCCTAATTACCTACATATGGTCAAAATCATCTCTTAAACCTGCCGGAAATATAAGCTACAATGATGTTCAAGACATTTACAATGCAATCATAATTTTTGAGCATGACAGAAGGTGCCATGTAGTGTAACATGATGAGTGCATGACTTATTTTAGCTGAATATTATATGTAGGCTACTTTCTAATGACTCTATAGTACACAAGTCCTTGTATCTAGAGTCAGAGTGAAGTCAATTTTATGAGACTTAAGTGTGACTCAAGTATGAGTCTTCAATTCAAGTCGTCATCTCTGGTAAAATACTACACCAGCAGGACTACATAGGGGACAGACCAGGATACAAACCACTGATAAACCAGATGAACAGAAAGGTGAGATAAAGATTTATATGTGCCAGAGTGATGGAAAAAGGAAAGTGTGGACAGCAAATGAAATGCCCATGATCCAAAGCATACCACCTCATCAGTGAAACATGGTGGAGTGGCTGTTATGCCTTGTGCCTGAATTGTACAAAAATATTTGAGATAAAACCAAATGCCTCAACTCATTTGACGGCACTTCATCATCTAACATGACAATGACCCTAAACATACGGCTGGAGCATCAAAGGGGGTTTGATGGCCAAAACGTGGAAAATCCTTGACTGTCCGAGTCAGTTACTGGATCTGAATCCAATTGAACGTGCATTTTAAATGCTGAAAAGTGGACTGAAGGGAAGAAGTCCCAGAAGCAAGCAGGACCTGAAGTTGACTGCAGTACAGGCCTGGCAGAGCATCACCAGGGAAGATACCCAGCATCTGATGATGTCGAAGCATTGCAGTCTTCAAGCAGTCATTGCACGCAAAGGATATGTGACCAATTATTACTTTATTCTACATTATGTTGAACTGTCCAATGTTTTTCTTAGCCCGAAAATGGGGGGACCATGTACAAAAGGTGCTGTCATTTCAAAACTGTTCAACCGATCAAAACTGCAGTCTAATTGGCAAAGATGGACCGGGGTGTGCAGACTAATAAACACCTTGGAAGCACAACTCCAAAGTCGAATATACCCTCAAATTAGTCTGCATTTCAAACTCATTGTCAATGTGTCCTTTGAAATGAAAAGTCCTAGAGTACAGAACCAAATTAACCAAAGTGTAACATTGAAGCTGAGTGTAACGAGGCAGAGGCAGATCTAGAGTTCAAAGTCACTTTTAATATTAACAAAAACAAGAAACATAAACTCAGGATATACAGCAGGAACACTGGTAGAAGTAACAACATCTACATTTATATTAACTGACACACTGGCTTAGTCTAGGTTGTCTTAAACAAGGTCCCTAATGATCCTAATATGCCCCAGCTGGGTCTAATTCCCAATATGATGCAGCTGAGGAAGTAATAGAGAGTGACTCATCACCAATGTCCATAGGGTTTGGCCAAAGCCCCACAGGCTCAGTGACAAAGAATGGTCCCTGTCCAATGAATTAGCCATAGAACATTCATTTCATGTTATTTAAAAAATCAAAAAGGAAGTTTAGATGGGCCAATTATTTTCTACATTATTTTGCTGTTTGAAAAGGGATTTCAATGACATGTTGTGTTTCCACAGTGTTTGTCAACATGCAAGCGCCGGTCCGTATTTAATATAATTCATGCATTTCAGGCCGTGCTTTTTTGTTACAAACCAGTGTGCAGTGTAGGGAGTCATTATGCAATAAACATATTGCAAATATTTTTTGGAATACATTTTTCAGCATTTGTAAGCTGGTCAATAGGAAAGAGAAAGTACTTCTATTGTTACGGCTCGTATTGTACAAATAGCACCTTCACCAGTGACCTCTCACATTTTCAGAAATGTCAAAAGAAAGCCAGCATGGAAAATGGTCACTGTCCAGCAGTGATGATGACGACGACAAAAACTCGCACCCTTCTCCAAACAACGACAAAAGCCCATTATTGTTTGACAGCCCCACCTCTGACCAAAATACACCATCAGTCACTAACCCCAGGAAAACATCCGACATCAACCAACCTAAACGTGATCCTGACTCTCCACCTTCCATAAACATTAAACCTGAACATAAAGCTGACCCAATCACTCCCGCTGAGCTCAGACAAACAGCACAGACCAGCCAGTTGAAGCCAGAGAAATATGAATCCACCCAATCCAGCCCCTCTCCTGCTGGTAAGCGGAAGAAGGGTGATGATTCCATGTCTGGATGGGCTCTCTCAGACAGTGATGATGATGATAAAGGTCAAAGATCAGAACGAAAAGACCCGTCTCCCAAGAGTTCAACCCCAAGACCCAAGCCAAAGAAGGTGAAGATGGAGGAAAGGCCTCCCAGCCCCCACGGCAGAACCTACTACATTGATGAACCGGATGACTTCTTTGAGACTAGCTTGCCTCCTGTTAACGACACCTACAGGTTCTACCTGAACAAGGTTACCGGGCTGGAGAAGAAGTACAACACTGGGGCACTGCACATCAAAGGTGAACTTTGCTTAGCTATCATTTTTTTTCTACAGAGTGACTGGTCTGTTTTTCTTGCTCTCTCTTCGCTTTGTTTGCAGGTGGTCACTTTATTCATATGGATCCACTGACAACTTGTCATTTCTTTCCCTTGCCCACGTTTTAGATATACTCTCCCCTTTGTTTGGCACACTGAAGGAATCTGTGCAGGTAGGAGGTTACAGAGATGTTAACCCCAGATTATGCTGACATTTGGTGAAAAAAGATTCCTAATTCAGTTATCTTTTTTCTTTTTTTTGGTAGTTCAACTACTGCTTTGACATTGCCTGGATGGTGCAGCAGTACCCACCGGAGTTCAGGTAATACCCCAGTGTTTTTTAGCCTACATCATATGGGCAGGACCTTGGAAGAAACCTTGAGAGGAGCCGGACTCTGAAAGGTTACTGGTCATCTTCTATCTATGCAGAGTTGACAAAGTTTATAAGAGTACCTTCTCTCCTGCTTCGCTCTTCTCTCCTCCACTCACCTCCACTACTCCACTCTGAGTACTTGCGTTGCCAGTTTTTTTATGTTATGTTTGAGAATGAGGAACATTAAATAATTATCTCGCATCACAAATATTTGATCATGCAACAGTAAGAGAATTTTGTAATATCTTTGAAAAATATTTTAACAAACTCATCTGAAAATGCAATCAGGAATATATTAGTACATAGTTAATATAAACATTATTATTTTACTGACGTTTATTGAAGTTAATTTCAGTATTATAATTCACTGGGCTAAAAATTAAATGGTCGGAAATGTGCAAAGTCTAGCAAAAAGTCAGTGTTTCGCGCATGAACTAAAGCTAAATGTAAGTTACTTGTGAACATACCAAGCAGATTTTAGTGTGAACATAAACTGGTTTTGCTCAAGATTGTCAATTCACTACAGTCCACCCCAAGACAGATTTTAGCGTGAACATAAACTGGTTTTGCCCAAGATTATCAATTCACTACAATCCACCCTGAGACAGGGCCGAATATAGCCAACATAGTTTTCTCAAATAGCATGTTATGGGTGGTATAGTGTTACACGAGTAAGTCAGTGTCTCAGCCCCCGTATGAGCATTGGAGAGATTATATCCCAGTGGAGAGAGGGGAGCTTGTCAGACAAAAACTGCAAGGATGGTTATTAATTTTACTGCTTCTGCTCATTAGTGTTTATGAAGATGAATATCAGTACTACTATAACAGCCTTATCGTTTTCCTCAGTCTTTTTCTTTATAGTATTTTTAATGTTAGTGTTGGATGACTAGCTGTCGTCCATGGTGTCAGTAATTTATGTTGTATTATATTTTTTTTATATCACTAATCAGTGCTGGGGATATGTTCCACAGAGATCAGCCTGTTCTGATTGTTCATGGAGACAAGAGAGAGGCCAAAGCCCGTCTGCTCCAGCAAGCCCAGTCCTACAGCCATGTCCACTTCTGCCAGGTACACCATCTCTGTCTTTCAGTAGTTCCTTTCTCCCTTTCTTTGTCTCGTTGTTTGTTCTTCCCTTGCTTTCTCTGTCTCATTATTTCTTCCTCTTGCTTTAATTATTATTTGTCCCCCTCGCTTATTTATTTGTCCGTCTCAGCATTTGTTCTTCTCGTTCTCCTATTATGTGTTCCTGTATCTAACTCGCACTCTACTCTAGCAGCTGTTTATTGTGTAAATATACTAAATAATACTCTTGGTGCCCCCGTGAGTCAGTGCAAATTGGTACAGCACTTCCCGGGATGAACAGTTGGATAGTCGGATAGGAATACCTTTCCACCTTGCATTCTGGCGACTCCTTGTTCAGGTCAGCACCTGTGAATTCCATTTTTGTTGTATATTTGACAAAAATGTATCCTCACCATGCATGTATCAACTAAAGGCTTCTGGTTTGAATGAGCGGCCTGATTCAGAATCTGACCGGCTTGGCAAAACATGTTGAAGCATGTGATTGTTCATTGACAATTCTTGACTTTTTTTCTTTGTCATTGTAATGTACACCATCGACCACCAGAGGGAGGCATTGATTTTCATAAAGTGACATACCTTTTCAAATAGCCCCATTGCATTGTCAGAACTTGGTGAAATCAGGTGAGTGTACCCCAAATAAAATATAAACACATGTCGTGAGCTGAAATAAAGAATCATGAAAATGTTCCATAGACACAGAGTACATTTCTCTTAGATGCTGTACAAACATTTGAGGAAATCCCTTGAAGGGAAGATCTCTTCTTGCCAAGACAATCTATTTACTTTAACATGTATGGAATTTCTCAAAGCAGTTTAATCAGCTTTAAACAGATTATTACAAACATGCACCTGCAGGCCACTGTAAAATGTGCAGTTTTTTCACAGAACACAATGCCAAAGGTGTCTCAAGTCTTTGAGAGAGTGGGCAATTTGCATGTTGATTACAGAAATATACAGAAGATTTCCATGTGGATTTCTCTAAAATTAGCTGTCTCTAGGGTTGTTTTAGAGAATTTGGCAGTACATCCAACCAGCTTTACAAATGCAGACGACGTGTCACTACACCACCCCAGGACCTCCACATCTGCCTTGTTCAGCTGCAGGATAGTCTGAGATCAAACAACCGGACAGCTGATAACAATGTGGCTTCACTCAACCAAAGGATTTCTACACAAACGGTCAGAACGTATCATGGAAGCTGGTCAATAAGGATGAATTGGATGTGGTATATAACCAAGACGCCATGGCATAAATCTGTTCTAAAATTCAAAATATCACTGAGTAAATAAATAAATTGGCAATATACCACAACCCTCCCCCAGATGCCATCTTTCTGTAACTAACCAGTTACCAAGTCAATTAGAACATTTAAAAGTACTGTAATGTGATGTGTTTTTTTCTTGTGGTATATGGTCTCTTATTAAGCAGGTTGCTTGAACGCTGATTGTCTGAAATCTATGGGATAATGAGAGCATAGACGGTGAGAAGTACATCACATGACTTTGTATTGTTCTAATTGAGCTGGTAACTGGTTTATAAAAGCAATCATGCAATAAACCTGGGTTTGGTGATTTATTGCCAATACAGTGTTCTTTGTAAGTATTAGTACTGTTAAAGGTTCAGTGTGTAATTTTTAGTGACATCTAGTATTATGGTTTGTGAATTGCAAGCAGCCAGTCACTCTTGGCTTACCCCTCCCTTTGCACACAAAAAAGCTAAGCTACGGTGGCCGACGTAGTATAAAATATGTCGTCATCTGAGACAGCAGAGTAGATAGTCAAGCAATGAGGTTTCTTCATATCGAGATATAAAAAAATATACTTACTTAATTATTCAGTAAAACCATGTTATTTCAAATGTTATTTTTACTTGTTCATCATTGTGTTAGTGTTTTATTCACTGACTTTACCTAACTTGTTTCCATGCTAGTTAGTACAAGATAAGAAAAAAGTTGCTTTGAAAACATGTTTCTTTCATTAGAGGCTTCTATCTGGGAAAAGCCACACTGATGTTTACCAGTGATTTTTGCCTGCGTCGCTCCCGTATTCGTTTGGCTTCATCATGCTTTCGAACTTACAATCCAACTAACGTTACATATTTTTTCTAACAGGGTACTAAAATTTTAGCTGTATAATATGAGCTGTTATGCTGTAGGCTATGTTACAGTTTTGGAGTAAATAGTACTAATAGTACCAAATCAGCTGATTGTTTCACAAACGTAACCAGCACATTTATCCCAACATAGCAAAGCCATTACACAGTGAGGGAGAAAAACCACATGAAACAATGCACCGACATATTTTTTCTAACACGGTAGTAAAGGTTTAGCTGGCTAATATAAGCTGTTATGCTGTAAGCTAATGTTTTGCGGTCAGTAGTACTAATCAGCTGATTGACTCACAAACGTGTAACCAGCATATTTCTCCCCACACAGCAAAGCCATAACATAGCGAGGGAGAAGAACTAAGTTACTTGCAACAATCCAAATATATATTTTACACCACTGATAAGGGAAAAGTCACTTTTCACAGTGTCTATGGCTAGCTTCTAGCCAATGCTAACATTGTCAAACAACAGTTTTCAATTGCATTGCTAAATTTGGAATACCTTACCTGTCCAGCAGAAAACAGGAAACTTCGGCATGTCTTTGACATTTTTTTCCCCACATTAGAGCCTCCCAATTGTCCAAAATTCCACCTCTAATAAAGAAGAGCTTCTACTATTACCTAATAATTAGAAACGTACAACTTCTTCTTCTGCTTCTGCTGTTATTTTGGCTGCTTTTCTTTAAAGGTTGTGACGAAACGTGCTCTGTAGCGCTGTTTGTTTGCTGAGGGCTACAGTAGAATCATGACGACAAGATACAGTGACCTCCATATAAGGGGGTGCTTGCGGTTATATATAAATGGCTCATTCTAACGTAATAAAAACAATGGTTCATTGTGAGGTCCTTACACACCACTGAAAACATAGTTATGGATCTTAAATTGCATTTCTGTCAATAGATCTTCAGAACTATTACACATTGAACCTTTAAAAGTCAAAATTGCTATTTTTGGTGTAGACTAAAGCCATGTGAAGATGCAATTCAAAGATTAATATGAGGTAACTATATGGACTGTCATCTTTTATGTCTGTCTGTTTCAATACATACATATATTTAAATTGCCCTTCAGTTCATAAAATTGGTGTCTGTTTACTGATTTAAGGTACAAGAAATTTGGCAATAATAGGATTTGAACACTAAGGTCATGTATACAGCTGTTTTATGTCAACACAATGAAAAGCCTGGTATTGGATCAGTATTTGATATTTGCCAATACTTAACTTCTGTACTCAAAATGGGTTTCAACAATGAAAAGTTGCATCATTGCATCCCTACAAACCATTGCACCTGCCTCAAGAACCTAGAAACAGGTAATTGAGTAAGAGCTGGGCAGATACACTGATGATGACAGCAGACATTGAGCCTGGCCATTTGGAGTGGTGACAAGTTCACCCATTCAAATTCCCCCATGTGAGTTGCCTGGCAAAGAAATACTTATGAATCCCTGCCACAAGTAGGCCTATCTTCTGTCATTTATTAAGTTTAAAGGGCTAATAAATGTTACTTTTTTGCAAAATACAGTATAGTGATAATATATTGTTATTGTCCGGAAAGTGGAAAAAAGTTATATACATTTTTGTTAATATGACCCACCCCTAATACATTGCTACTAAAATAGCACACTAACATACAATAAGTTTCCACAGATTTAACACTAAATAGGTTGAATAAAAGTAGTAATTAGTCCTCTCATTCCTGCTAGCATTGTTTGTTCTTTCCAATTGATTTTAGGAACATTGAATTAAGTCCTCGATACCTGTCTGTCCATACCATAGATTGTATAATTACTGGATATAACCATGTGTGACGTCACCCATTGGTTTGTTAAGATCTGATTTGGGTCATTGAATTTGCAGTTACGGGCGCAGACATCTTGGTTGCGGATGTGACAATTTTAGATGAGAGGGAGGAGTAATCTTGCTAGCTAACTGATATTTATTGGGATGCTAAAGAAAATCAGTAGTAAAACAAAATGTAAAAAAATGTAACGTTACTTACTGGAAAAAGTGAACTGCCAACTCCTTTGAGTGTCATGTCGTACATCCGAACACCACAGCCACGCCCTAAACGCCCTTTTGCTTTGACACCGATTTTAAAATCAACAAGACCATAATAAAAAAATGTACATCTTGATAAATTGCAGAAGGCTTAAATCTAGCGATTGAGGTCTTATACTCATTATGAAAATGATTATTACCTTAGTAAATCAAGTAGGGTATATTATGTATCTCGTAGGCTATTACAGAAACTGAGCTCTTGCAACCAGGCGTATCGCCCCCATCTGGAATTCAGATAGAATGCAGGTTTAAGGCACTTCCTCATTTGCATTAATTTGCCAAACCGGATGCTCACCCTGTGGTCCATACATGTTGGACAAGAATTCTGGTTTGTGATACAATTGCTGTTATCAGTCATGCTAGCATCAATGCTTCAGAGTTAAGCTTGTTTACTCTATTCTCTTAATTGCAGCAAGCACTTTCTTCCTTAGTTGACAGGGACAGACTATTACCACAGAGGCACCACCAATCTGTATTTCAACATATTTCAGCAGGATCATCATCAGAAGAGGCAGCTAATAAAGCTTTCTGAGCTTGAAGTTCGAGGTCATTTTGTCGTATTTTGTCTTTTCTGTACTCAGGCTAAAAAATGTGCAGTTGTATATGGTGATGTAAAAGCAAGTCGAAAATTGTCATCTACAAAATCATTGTTAGCAGCCATTGTGTTAACTAATGGTGCCCAAATCAAGAGGACATTTTCATTTAAAAAAGAAATATGCACTGTGTCCAAGACTTAGACAAGGAATCCCAGCAAGAAATTAATTGTAGTTCTTTACATTCAGAATTTTTTTTGCCACAGTTACTTTGAACAAGTAATCTGATTACTTATTATGCCTTTAAAAAGTAACTTAGTTACTTTACAGATTACTTGAATTTAAAAGTGACTATTTTAGATTACAAGTTAGTTTATTAGTTACATTCAGCTACGGCCAACACCTGCCTCAACATATACGGTAAATTTTAACAGTAACGTCAACAATGTATCTCCTGGCATTTTAAATTGAAACTTAAAATTTTTTCCCTGAAATAATACATGTTTTTATATAAAATTAAGACAGTCTTTCTTGACTTCACTAAACATAAATACTTGTTTTTATAAAATAAAATAATGACAGTCTGTCTTGACCTGACATATTTAACTTTTAACACTGTAATGGCAAAACTCACTATTTATAATCTACATTGTTTATGAATGTAACTAATAAATTATTTTTAACTTGTTTTATTTTTCAAAATAATAGCACTCGTTTTAATTCACTGCAATAGTCATTGTTATTTCATTATAAAGCTAGTGAATTGTAACCAAATGCAATTGTATTGTGTGTAAAGAAACAATAAGGGTATATGATAGCAAAAAAAGTTTTTTAGTAACCTTTTATTAATAAGAGTAACAAATACGTTGTACACACAATTTAATTTAATATATTGTCAGTGTCTCATGTGAAAACATGATTACATTTTAAAAACATTCACTTGAGTCTGTTTTATCTAGCAATAGACTCATTTTAGGAACACATGAACATTGACACACTGTTTATGTAGGCAATGAATTAACAATGATTATTATAATGAATTATGAGCTCTATTATTTTGAAAAGGAAAATCTGAGTTTGTGTTGCTTGCATAATACAGTGTTGCCAGCTCTACTGTCCTCATGCTGAAAACGTGATTTATGGCATATGTGACTTCACTCCCCAAGACGCAAGAAGAAAGCAAAGATATATATTTTTACTAAGGAAAATGACAAAAATGGTAACGCACATTGACTTGGATAAGTATCTTTAATCTGATTACTGGTTTGGATATTGTTAAGGCCTTAGATCACTCGTTACTGAAAAAAGTGGTCAGATTAGAGTAACGCGTTACCGGCATTATTGGACAGGGGCATAAAAACTATAAGCAGTCTTCCCTATTTCAGTTGAAACTCGCCAATCTTCCAGAGACAAGAAGTCTTGTGAGCGAGTCAGACAGTTATTAGATATCCAGTCCAGCAAACTGGAAGTTTGTGCAAAATTGCCTTATAAACAAACTAAAGTGAATTCCCCTCCTTTATCGAAAGAAAGGTCATACAAACAATATTCTGCAACACACAAGTATGAGTTAAAACTGTCCCCAGTGATGAAACAACATATGGTTGAATGGTAGAAGGAGGCCAAAACAGACGCTTTTATCACCATGATCCAAAACAGATTTACATGTGGCCTAGACAAGCTAAAATCAAACATGACTTCCAATCTTTATCTTGAACTTTTTCACTAGTTCCGTTCCAAGATTTAAATGACAACTTGTCATCAATCTAAATACCAAGATATATATATACAGGTCCTTCTCAAGAAATTAGCATATTGTGATAAAGTTCATTATTTTCCATAATGTAATGATAAAAATTAAACTTTCATATATTTTAGATTCATTGCACACCAACTGAAATATTCCAGGTCATTTATTGTTTTAATACTGATGATTTTGGCATACAGCTCATGAAAACCCAAAATTTCTATCTCAAAGAATTAGCATATCATGAAAAGTGTCTCTAAACAAGCTATTAACCTAATCATCTGAATCAACTAATTAACTCTAAACACCTGCAAAAGATTCCTGAGGCTTTTAAAAACTCCCAGCCTGTTTCATTTCTCAAAACCACAATCATGGGTAAGACAGCAGACGTGACTGCTGTCCAGAAGGCCATCATTGACACCCTCAAGCAAGAGGGTAAGACACAGAAAGAAATGTCTGAACAAACAGGCTGTTCCCAGAGTGCTGTATCAAGGCACCTCAGTGGGAAGTCTGTGCAAGGAAAAAGTTTGGCAAAAAATGCTGCACAACGACAAGAGGTGACCGGACCCTGAGGAAGATTGTGGAGAAGGACCGATTCCAGACCTTGGATGACCTGCGGAAGCAGTGGACTGAGTCTGGAGTACAAACATCCAGAGCCACCGTGCACAGGCATGCCACGCCGCATTGAAGCAGTCATTTCTGCAAAAGGATTCCCAACCAAGTATTGAGTGCATAACTGAACATAATTATTTGAAGGTTGACTTTTTCTTTTTTTTTATGTATTACAAACACTTCTTTTATTGGTCCGGTGAATTATGCTAATTCTTTGAGATAGGAATTTTGGGTTTTCATGAGCTGTATGCCAAAATCATCAGTATTAAAACAATAAATGACCTGAAATATTTCAGTTGGTGTGCAATGAATCTAAAATATATGAAAGTTTAATTTTTATCATTACATTATGGAAAATAATGAACTTTATCACAATATGCTAACTTTTTGAGAATGACCTGTATATGTGGGCATCACTGTATATTTGAACCATCAATGATAGTAATTACAAAGTAATTTCAATCAGAGTTACCGGATAAATTAAACCTCATGTATTTTATTTTGCTTCATTTAAAAGTAGTTTATGATCCCATAGTAACTTTTGCACTTCTTGGAATTCAAACAAGAAATGAGAGAAATCCAAGATTAAAGTTGGTGCAATGGAGTACAACACAGTATCATCCACATAAAATTGAACATTACAATACTCCACAGCATTACCAATATAATTTATGTACAGTTTAAACAGTGAGGGTTCGAGCATTGAGCCTCGTAGATCTCCTTTATGCACCTGAATAAATGCAGATATTAAATTCACTTCAGAAATAACACCCTGGGTAATTTAATTCAAATAGCTTTCAAACCATAAACATGTACCCCCCCCCCCCCACCAGGCATAATGAGGACAGCTCACTAATAGACTGTATGAAATGCCTTAGACAGGTCAATAAACAAGGCCACATGACATCTTGGAATCCAAGGCATTAACCATATAATGTACAACCAAAGTGGTTTTAAAAGTGGTCTAAACCCTGATATATAAAAATAATTGTCAAAAAGCAGCTAAGCTGTGCAGTTACCGATTCAAGAATTTTAGACAGAAGAGGTAGTTGAATAAAGTTGCTAGTTATCAATATCAATACTTTTGTCACCTTTATTTAAGAGCAGCACATATGCTGCTTTCCACACCATAGGAATGAATCCTGAAGACAATGTTAAATGAAACACAGGGGTAATTTGATACAAAACTGTTGCTGCAGATTTCAGTAGCCCCGGATCTAAATGATCCAAAAGGCTTCTTAGTGTCAGTTTTCAACATGAAATCAAGAACAGGTTTTTCATTCAAACAAGATTAATGTATGGGGCTGCTGTTTTGGTGGCAAAAGGGGGACCTACCATGATGTATGTGCACTGGTTGATTTATCACAATGTATTTGCATTTCTTTCACATCTACTGCAGTCAGATTTACTGTGTTCACTCTGAAGGAATCACTGTACATGGCTATAGACTTGTAATGACATTTTAAAACATGTTAAGAGGCTAAAAGCATGTTTTAAAACTTGCCAGGTTTCAGTGTAACAGGTGTAAACTGGAGCAGGAGGATAACATGGTGTAGGCAACACAGATTGTTTGAGTTTGTCTCGCTACTGACAGCAGCGCAAATTTCCTAACAACACAGCTATGTGTTGAAATCGCACAAAATTCTCCTTTAACCACCCCAACAGTTATTCTCAATGACTCAATATACACTTGGGCTGTAGGATACTCATGTTCATCTCTGTTCACACACTACACCTACACTTATAAAGCTAAGCAGGGTCGGGCCTGGTTAGTCCCTGGATGGGAGACCAGTGCTGCTGGAAGTGGTGTTGGATGGCCAGTAGGGGGCACTCTTCCCTCTGCTCTAAAGGTCATTCCAAATGCCACAGGGCAGTGATGGGAAATCTGCCCTGCATAAGGTGCCGTCTTTCGGATGAGATGTTAAAACGGGTGTCCTGACTCAGTGTTCACTAAAGATCCCATGGAACTATTCGTAAGAGTAGGGTTGTTAACCCTGGTGTCTAGGACACATTTCCAATCTGGCCCTCATACCATCATGGCAACCTAATCCTCCCTGTATCTCAATTGGCTCATTCATTCCCCTCTCCCCCTCCTTTCCCTCTCTTCCCCCAGGCCGTTGCTGCAAATGAGAAAGTGTTCTCAGTCAACTTGCCTGGTAAATAACGGTTAAACTAAAACTAAAACCTTCCCAATAGTGGTCAACATTGTACACTAGTGTATATAAGGCTGTAGCAGGAATACCATTAACTGAGATGGGAATTACTTGTACCAGGCATTCTGGCACAATATGTCCTTACTGGCCACAATAGAAACGCACATGCCTATCTTTGTGTTCTGCCTGCTGCACTATCATTCAGTCTGGGACTGAAGCTTCTGCTCTGATCAACACCTCTGTTGGTATTAGAACCTTTCTCCCACCAATACCAAAATGGGTGGTATTGGTCTCTCATAGGGATAGGCCTTCTGGCCTCTACAAGCGGAGATGAATGATTTCACATGCTCAGCAGCCCGCTGGCCTGTCTGGTGACCATGTACTTTGACCCACACCTGCGCTTCAGGGGACAGTGTGTGAAGGAACTGTTCCATAATAATGACCTCGCTGACTTGTTCAACTGTCCTCCCAGCTGGCTCCAGCCAGTTCTTATAGTGGTCCTTGAGCCCATTATAGAGTTCACGTGGCACCTCCCCTGGACGGGTGTCCGGCTCACACAACTCAATCCTCAGTTTCACATAGAATTACATAACTGGTTGAAGGAGTGCTTCACACCCCAGCTTCATACTACTGTTCAAACATATGGAACTGGTACTGTGTACTGGTTGTTAGTGTAGATATGGTGTGAGGGTCTATCGGTTGCATTCAGTTGTAGAAATTGTTTTGGTGTAAATTGAATATAGGTGCTACATTTATTGGTTTGTAAATAGTATTTACTTGGATTGTGTGACGTCTGCCAAGTGACTAAAATGTCAATTGTTTTCTATTAAAATAATAAAGTTAAAAGCTAGCCAGGTCATTTACCTATTCATCAGATGGCAGTCTCCTTGGCAGACAGCAATAGCTATTTACCCTAATGAGCCATCCCAGTGCTTCTGCTGTGTTCAAGTGGATTTACAATCTCTCTCCTTACAGGCCAAGCTTGATATTGCCTTCGGCACACACCACACGTAAGTGTCCCTCTTTCTCATCTCATTCTTTAATTCTTTCTTCACACCAATTTTCATTATGGAATATCATATTTAGAACAAATGGTGAGTCTCATGAGATGATAGCTGAATATTGTTTCCTAAGTTAATGTATTTAGTTTGGTCTCTTAAGCACTAGCACACAATTAGTTATCTTTTTTCGATTCAAAATGCTGTGGAGTTGGAACGTAAACCCGCATTCCAGTTACCAGAGCCGAAGTCCGGCACCCACCACTATCAACAAGCATCCAAATGAGCTTGCATCAGTATTCTGGGCCAGCTCCTCTTCATCACTCTCATTATGCTCAATAACTGCATTTACCAGTCAGTGAGAACCAGCTGAAGGCCAGAGTTTTATGTATTGAGGACGGGTTAGAATGGGAATACTGTTTTGTATGTTACACGCTAACGCCGTTAGCTCTAGGATCAGAGTGACATTGACTAAGTCTTTATCTTCACCTTTATACCATGTGTTAAAAGGCAGCGTAAACCTCTTTCTCCACATTCAAATGTTGATTGGTTTACATGAATCTTAGGCTGGGTGCCTAGGTGGAGGTTTGGAAATTAATTTTAATCTCTCTAAAATCTGTTTGATTTATTAAGAGATTTCTTTAGAATAAATTAAATAGTCATGCCTAAGTAACCACATTCTAACACAACTGTGTCTGCTCTGGTGACTTGGTCTACTGTGGCTGTGTGATGGTTTACCTGGGACAGAGCGTGCACACACTTACATAATTTAAATATGTCATGGTTTACCTGGGACAGAGCGTGCACACACTTACATAATATAAATATGTGGGGCTTTACCTGGGACAGAGCGTGCACACACTTATATAATATGAATATGTGGGGGTTTACCTGGGACAGAGTATGCACACACTTACACAATATGAATATGTGAGGGTTTACCTGGGACAGAGCGTGCACACACTTATATAATATGAATATGTGGGGGTTTACCTGTGACAGAGCGTGCACACACTTACATAATATGAAAATGTGGGGGTTTACCTGGGACAGAGCGTGCACACACTTACACAATATGAATATGTGGGATTTACCTGGGACAGAGCGTGCACACACTTACATAATATGAATATGTGAGGGTTTACCTGGGACAGAGCGGGCACACACTTACACAATATTAATATGTGGGATTTACCTGGGACAGAGCGTGCACACACTTACATAATATGAATATGTGAGGGTTTACCTGGGACAGAGTGTGCACACACTTACACAATATGAATATGTGAGGGTTTACCTGGGACAGAGCATGCACACACTTACATAATATGAATATGTGAGGGTTTACCAGGGACAGAGTGTGCACACACTTACATAATATGAATATGTGAGGGTTTACCAGGGACAGAGTGTGCACACACTTACATAATATGAATATGTGAGGGTTTAACAGGGACAGAGTGTGCACACACTTACATACTATGAATATGTGAGGGTTTACCTGGGACAGAGCGTGCACACATTTGCACAGTTAAACAATATGAATAATAAATAAAAAAGAACCATCAACATAGCAGAGTTGTCATTGGATCTGAAAATGTTAGCCCCATTTTCCTGCACACAAAAGTATTAATTTCTGCTCATAATCCTGCTTGCATGTGTCCTTATTTGAACTTTGACCTCCATATTGTATTGACAGGAAGATGATGTTGCTTTGGTATGAGGAGGGCTTCCGAGTGGTTATCCTGACCTCCAACATGATACGGGCCGACTGGTACCAGAAAACACAGGGGTAAGTATGTCTCCGACAGTAGCCATGTTTGTTTTTCAGGCTACACTCTACACTGCAGTCAGGTTAAATGAGACCATGGGCCCTATCTTACACCCAGCGCAATTGACTTTTTACACAAATGCATGTAGCATTTCTAGCTTACACCCGACGCATATGGGACTTTTGCCTCCACAGACGCGCGTCGGTAAATTAGGGAATAAACTTGCGTTCGTTGGGCGGTTTAGCGAAAAGAAGAGGCGTGTTCCGGCGCAAACGTTCCCTGGTGCTATCTTGCAGAATAGACCAGAAAAAAACTGGTTTAAAGTCAGTGGCGTGTTATTCATATGCTATTTTAAGGGCGCATGCTTAACCATAATGTAGCGTGTGCACAACGCGCATACACTTTGCTCCTCTCATCTACACATTGCAGCAGTTCTTTGTTATTGCAATACATAATTAGAAGGAAAAATATTACCACACGAGGAATTCATTGTGGTGTCCGAAAATGTGAAAAATAGGTATACATCTAGTGTACACATTTACTCAAATTATTCATAATGAATTATTTGCACTGATATACATCAACCTCAAGGGAACCCATTCAATCAACAAGTATACACACATAATTTGCGATGCCAATAGTAAAATCATCCATGTCTTTACTCAGAATTACTCAGGCTCAAACCACGACTCATTTATGGCAACTTTGCCTTGAGGAATCCCCCCTTGGATGGGTGGCTTTGAAGGGGACAACAGCTATCCGTTAAAGACATGGTTAATGATGACAATTATGATGCCAGCAAGTGCGTAAAATGCTGTTTAATCAAAAACACACACAAACACGCAGTGTACCCTAATTGAACGAACATTTGGCACACTGAAAATGCGCGTCAGGTGTTTGGATAGAACAGGTACACTACTCAAGTCGCAGCATTCTTTGTGGCTTGGTGTATTTTACGCAACATTTCCATGAATCATGGATGTGTTGATGACATTAATTAGGAAATATTAGGACTTCAGGAGACGTGATGTTGAAAGTGCCAGCCACTTAAATGCCCAGAAATGAAGAACCGGAGTGGAAAGCGTATTTGACAGAAGAGTAATCTCGGTCTAATGTTAGACTACATTGCAAAAATATTACCATGCATTCATAACCTGGTGATTCAGTGAGAGTGAGTCCAAAACATCGGAAAGTAGGCAATGTCTTGTGATATTTCTTTATTTTTACATTTTGTAAAAAGAAAAATCAATAGAAAATCGCCGTTATAATAGCAATCCGCCATGGAACATACGCGCGTGTTCTCAAAGGGAATGTGAGATGACGCTCTGATTGGTTTATTGCACGTTACGCCCAAACCACACCTATGACTAATGAAACTACTTTAGACCTACCCATTTTAGATATGCGTCGGGCGCAAGAATCATTTATCCCGCCGGTAAAATAGTAACAGCGCCCGGGACCCTCCCACAATGTAACTTGCGTTTCGCGTTTGATACCTGCGTTTCAGATCGTTAAAATTGGGCCCCAAATGTTAAGCTAGGTGTCAGACCACCCACCCAGTTGAAAAGAGGTGAACGTCCAACACCTTTTGATGAGAACTCATTAAAAAGTAACACATTTCTTAATTTGTACCAGAGTTGTAAGAAGTTGCTTGTTTGTGATTGTAGTGACGAAAATGAAACAACAGCATTTGGTGTCATGTCGGAGATGAAAAGCTGTTGCCATATATTTATACCCATGTTAACACATCTTCTTTTGGTTTCCATGACAACTTGCGTTGTCACAGCTACTATCTGGGGCACACTTTATTTCTGACAAATCACCCATTCCTTTGATAGAACCTTGCATCATATTTTGATGGGAACACACAGTTTTCAACAGCACTGTGGTTCATCTCCTATATTAACAGTAGAGATGAAATGTTCTACTCTTTACATTTCTTTTATATAGATAACCCTTCCATCTATGAGGTAATTTATTGTATACTCTTCCTCTACCTGACCCTTAAACCCACCCCCATTAAAGAGAGTCTCCACCGAGAGACCAACAATTACTGAGCAGTCTTTCGGCCTGGCCACGCCTCCTGCTCCTCCCACCTTGCTGGTTTGAACAATCAGCTTCCATCTGTGTGTCAGCTCTCTTCATTTAACACACAGAGACACTCAAAATGATGTTTACTTTTACACTTCCTTTCTCTTTCACTGTCCTTCACTATGTTATTCTCTGTCTTCATCAGTCTCCCTCAATTCAACTGAAATGACTTTACTGGCATGATGGTAACATTTATTTTCCCACAACAATTCAGCCTAATTTATTATGCATGTATTTTTATTTTTTTATTCACCTTTTCTTATTTACTATGCACTGGGCCCAGCAGTAACACAACATATTTGTTAAGTATGTTGGAAGCTTGTGGAGTAGGCTTTTTAAATAGAGTAATGAAGTGTACCAGTACATGTCTCCAAAAGGGTCAATCGCACTTTTTGATCAAGGATGCATTAACTTTTTTGTAAACTGTCATTTATAAAATGCACAGCTATAATAAAAAAAAATCTAGTTTTTCAAAGTAGTCAGTTTCACTCTATTAGACTGGTGTCCCCGTAATCATAAAAATCAGGAAAAGTGTATTGAACGTTTAGCTTTTTGCTAGCCAGATATTTATTTTTTAAGAAGGAACCCACTTTGTTCTTGAACTTCTCATGCTAAAATGTATATTTCTTAAATGATACCAAGATATTTGTATGAAGGGACTTGTTCAATTACAGAACCATTCAAAGACTGAAGCTTTAACTCTGCTTAGACATTTTGAAGAGACTTGAAAATGTATTTAGTGTTGATTTAATCAGGAGTTTTTGCCAAATTAATTACAAATAATACAGAACATAATTGCATTATTTATACAACCCCTTTACTATTACAACCCCTGTTGCTACTTAAAATGTGTCAATAATGTAATGTGAGCTTAACAGCTTCAGATATATATAAAAGCTATGTAAATTGAATTAAATTAACAATGGTTCACTTGATGCATGATGATATCACAATGTCATATTTCCTGAAGCATACACGATAGAAACCAATCGGTGGTAACAATGGAAAGAGGGAGTTGCACTGCAAAGAATGAGGGGTGTCCATAGGGGTATATCATAGCCTGTGATATTGACTCTCAAAGTTTGGTAACTTTTGCCCATAAATAAACATTTACCCACACCTATAAAAATGATTTTAAAATCAACAATAAGTCCAATCGGCCTGCGCTTTTGCATACAGGTATCTCTTAGATGCCTTCCTTAATGGTGATATTGACTAAGAGATACAATGCAAAATGGCAGACAAAATGGCAGACTCAAGGGCCTTTCAATGACTCACGATAACATCACAGTGTCATATTTCCTAAACCATACATGCTAGAAAGTAATGGTTGGTACAATTGGAAGCCTATTTTCCTATACTTCCCATATCGGAGTACCCTGTCCCATCGTTGCTTGCAACTATATTTATTATTATTATTATTGTTATTTCTACTTATGTAGCACTTTTTCAAGAACCCAAATCACTTTACACAGTGAGGGGGAAAGCCCACCTCATCCACCACCAATGTGTAGCACCGACTTGGTTGATCTGAAAAGTCCCATCTGAAAGACACCCTGCCCTGGGGCATTGGAAATTATTGGGAATCATGATTTAAACTGCAGTTTTTGGTGTTAAATTATGAAAATGTGCTTTATGCATTTATCAAACAATAAATAAATATTAGTATGTACATACTAACAGCCTTAATAATTTAAATTGATCACATACATTAACATAGGGGGTGGCAAAATACGGCCCCAGGGCTAGATACGACCCGCTGGGCCCTTTGATTCGGCCCAAGAGTTACTTTCCATATGCACTGTTGTCTGCGAGTAGGAAATGATCTTGGAGCTACCAGGGGTGATTACATTCTGAAAAGTCAAACAAGGAAATGGTGTTAAAAACTAAGGTATAAACATTTATTTTCTGTACAGGAGTAATTATAGTTTCTACTGCCGAGTTTCATAACTATCCTTAACGCAAATGTAGACTAATGAACAAAGCTCTCGGTTGAAACAAACCGCTGGTTTTCACTGCGCATGTTTTATTGACAGCATCCGAGCTGTACAAGTTGGAACCAAAAAGCTTGAAAGAGTTAGAGCAAATGTCCCTGCTATGTTACCAGGTTTTTTAATCGGTCAGTTCCGCTGTTTCTTTTTTTCTACTTTCACACGCCTACTGGGACCACTGGATTAAAAATAATTAGTGCAGGTTAAAAGACACCTGACTGGCTGGCCGAACTCTTTAAAAATGCTTTTATAACTTTGAAAATGAATCAAATGCACTTACTGTTTATTTTAGAATTGAGATGTTTTTTTGCAGTGTTGAATATTGTCAGCCATCTGCTGTCATCAGTATGTCATAATGCATAGTTTTTCCTCTGGTAATGTACAGATGTGTTTTTTACAGTTTTATGGACAAATGAGAACGGTGAACTTTTATGAAGACAAAAGTGTAGGGGAAAGAAGGAACTGCCGATGACACAGCATATATCTAATCTGTAAAACATGCTGGCGGTAGTGTCATGGCATGGGCATGCATGGCTGCCTCTGGAACGGACTCATCTTTATTGATGATGTAATGAATGATGACAGCAGCAGAATTAATTCAGAAGTGTCCAGAAGCATCTTGACTTGCATTATACAAGAAAATGCTCCCAACTCATTGTGTGTCACTTCATAGTGCAACAAGACAATGACCCGAACACACTGCCAACGCTCCCAGGTTCATCAAAGGAAAGAAATGGAACATTTTAGACTGGTCAAATCAATCCCCTGATTTAAATCTAATTAAACATCCATTGATGTTTCATCCATGATACCAAGAGTTTGGTGACTTACTGCTGCTACTAAAGGCAAGGCATTTGTGACTAAATACTAGCTTTTATACATTCATACATTTGCTTTCATTTGAATTGTCCCAATACATATGCTAACATGAAATTGGGGGATGGAACACTGAAAGTGCTATTATTTGTTGAAACAACCAGAGATAAAAGCTGACAGTCTGTACTCTGGCCTCATATTAATCATTAAATCGTATTTTCATATGCCTTGAGTCTACAGCTATAATATGATTTTTTACTAATGGAGGGCACTGTATATATGTTTTTCTGGTGTGTTCCAGGGATTGCACATCCTTTCCTCAACAGGGAACTTGGTTTCATTAATACAGAGAGAATCAACTGAGACCCATGTCTCTTTTACAGCTGAGCCCTCTATTGTAACAATAAAAACATATATAAAATACAAACATTAACAGAAACAATCACAATTAACAGTAAAAAGAGAATTTACCAGACATGTAAAGTGTCTGCCAGACACCAGTTCGATAAGCCTAACGTGACTCTGAAAAGCCTTCCATTACTGTGGGGCAAAAAACAATCTTGATAATGTGTTTGGTAA
Source organism: Umbra pygmaea (assembly GCA_016801145.1). NCBI lineage: Eukaryota > Metazoa > Chordata > Actinopteri > Esociformes > Umbridae > Umbra > Umbra pygmaea. Next base: position 37,364 of record JACXGM010001601.1, read on the forward strand.
TTGCTATTTCTCCAGGCAGTTTTCATAGTTAGACTGAAAGTTTTTGTGTGATTATTTACAAACATTAACCAATGTCGGGTCCTTCATGAGTTGAGACCCAACAAACTGTAGTATGTAATAGACATTGAGTGTGAAGATATGCACCTGTAATAATAAATGGTAACTGCAACCAAAAATGGCAATAAAGATGCTGAGACCAGCATATGTAACACATCCTATATAGGGATGCTAATTTGACCTTTTAACCGTTAACCGAATGTAAAACATTTGACCGATTAATACTATCAGTTAAACGGTTAAGATTTTTATTTTTTTTACGTATATATAGCCTATGTTAGTTAAATCACGTGGGGCGTTCACACTCGCAACCAGAGCCTGGCGCTTCGTTTTGAAAGGTGGGGAGATGTAGGTAATGAGTAGCGAAATATACCGGCTGCCTGTTTTGCGTCTGCAACGCGTTCTTCATTTAAAATGACAACCCTTGAACATTTATGATGACTGTGATATTAAGTTGCACTTTCATTTTTTCATGTACAGAAACGTATAACGCTATCGTATTGGGAAGCATATATTATTTTACCGGCTATAATTCATCATGCTCCTGATGCATTATAGCCGACAAAATAATGTTACCTTAAAAACAACACACACACAGTGATTGTCAACACGCACTTTATTTTCGGAGAGGACCGTAATGGTAATTTCAATGAAATGGGTGCGCTCGGCAGATATTGTTAAGTTAGTATAACGCATAGCAAGCGTTATCAACGTTTTGTTTTGTGTTAATGAAATATAGCCCTTATTTGCAGTAGGCCTCCTGTAAGCAACAACCTTGTTCCAGATTGTCAACGACTGTTGTCATTCTATAATTTGACAACTCGGTAAACACTGCATCAAGGCTACTTTTCTTTGATTGAAAACAGAAAGTGAAAACGTGTACGACAAATTTTCTGCGACAATATTTTGGTTGGTGTGGACTTTACGCCAGTGTAGTTTGGTGAAACTAAACATCAACACAGCTTTAGTATGAAACTAACTAGTTTCATCGTATCGTTTAGTGTGGACTTTGCACCCGAGTGAACTTATACGCAAAGCTGGTGCACCCGGCAGCTGTTGTTGATCTGTTCTGTATGCTGTTTAAAACAAATCCGTTAAAAAAAATGTTTATATATTTAACGGGTCACTCGTCAATTTAATTCTTAAAGCCAATTGAATCTTATAATCTCATCAGTTAACGGTTAATAATCGGTTAACGAGTTCCGGTTGTCTGTCAGCAAAATTACCCGAAATGAGCATCCCTAATCCTATAGTCTAGTTGGGATGTAGAAGTTGCTTGCACAGTACCTTTCTATGTTGCTTTCACATACAGTGGGTCTAGAAAGGAATCACCCCCCCTATAAAATAATCACATTTTGTTGCTCTGCAGCATGAAATGAAAACGGACAGACACCGTTTTTATTTCATTCAGCTGTATGTACAACACATAACATCCAAGTGAAAGATATAAAACCAACTTGTCAGAAAAAAGAAATTACTAATTAAAAAACAGAATCACTGAGTTGGAAAAAGAATCATCCCCCTCAATACAGCTCACATTCAATACAGCTCACAATCTAAATAACACCATTCCTACAGTAAAGCATGGAGGTGGTAATATTGTGTTATGGGGTTGTTTCTCTGCAGCACGGACTGGAGCACTTGTCAGGTTAGAAGGAAAAATGGATGGGGCAAAATACTGTCAAATTCTTGAGGAATTACCTTCCAACATGACAATGACCCAAAGAACACAGCAAAACTGACCACAGAGTGGTTGAAGGAGATGCATGGCCTAGTCAGAGCCCAGAATTAAACCCCACTGGAAATCTGTGGAATGACTTGAAGACAGCAGTCCACAAACGGTCACCATCAAATTTAACTGAACTTGAGCAGTTTTGCAAAGAAAAGTCAAACATTGCAACTTCTAGATGTGCAAAGTTAGTAGAGACATATCCCAACAGACTAAAGGCTGTTATTAAAGCAAAAGGTGGTTCAACAAAATACTGAAACAAAGGGGTGATACTTTTTCAAACTCAATGATGGTTTTTTATTTGTTTATTTTTTTCTGACATGTTAGTGTTATATCTTTCACTTGGATTTTATAAGTTGCAAGTAAATACAGCATAATGAAACAAAAACTGTGTCTGTCTTCATTTCAGGCTGCAACACAACAAAATGTGATTATTTTACAGGGGGGTGATTCTTTTCTATACCAACTAGAAAAAATTGTAATCTAACCAAATACCAAAATATTTTTCAGTAAGATAACCATTTAGGGTAGATATTTTTAGGACTTTTTTGCATTTAGTTTCAATCTAAGATCCATAGTGTATTTTTTATGTTTGGAAATCAGATTGTAAGTGTGGAACAGCGTATGCTGGATAGGGAACCTTAGTGTGTAATACTATTACATCAGCAAAAAAGTACTGTGTCTCAGTGTTACATATGTCGTTAATACACAAAGTGAATGAAAAGGACCTACAATTTAACCCTGTGGCACTCCTTTGGGGACTGCAAGAAAGTTCCATCTGTTAAAATAGCCTGCTTTCAATCACTAATATAACTCTGAAATCAAATCCAGATATTTTTGGACAGGCCTAACGAAGTCATCTTTTTCAGTAAGACTAAGTGGTCAACTGTATTTGAAAGCATTTGATAGATCAACAAACGCACAGCACAATTTTTCATCCATTGCTTTGAAAAACAAGTGGTTGCTGAAATTGTACCGTGCCCAGGTCTAAAACCATGTAGACTTTTGTTTAAAATATCACTATCAACACTTCAACACAGATTAATCCAATCATATAGCTGAATTTATAAGATTAATATAAGACTAATATGTGTACGGACAAAAGCACCTTGCTAGTGAGTGGCACTGAACATGGTTAGTAATGAATCAAGGACCTCTTTCAGTGAACAGTTAGGGTTAGTAATGAATCAAGGACCACTTATTCACTGAACAGCTATGGTTAGTAATGAATCAAGGACCTATTTTCAGTGACTTGGTTTATAACACTAGAGTGTTCCTGAAAAAATACTTGATTACCATAGCAACCACTGTGGCAGCAGTGTACTTCAGGGTTTTTAGTGTTTTCTAGGATTCGAAAAGATCTTCATTACAGTTCGATAATGTATTTACCAATAAATAGTTTGCTTTAGTTCTTCTAATACAGTTAATAAATATGTTTCTCAAGTCCTAAAAGTCTGCCAATCCAAGCTTGAATCTGTTTGACCTTTTGCCTGTGACATATCTTTGATGCATGACATCACATCTCTGAATTAAAGAGGGTGTTTTTCTCTTATTAATGGTAAAGATGTGCTCACTGAGTCTGTACTTTGTCAAAGGTTTCTAAGGATTTGATCAGTCACCATTTTTAAATTGTTTGCAATTGGAAACTGTCAGCCGAGGCCCAGAAATCACTCATATTTTGCTTTGTGCTTGTGTTATCCAATAGAAAATGTAATTTTGTCAGTATAGAGTCAGTCCCAGCTCTCTCTTTTCACTATCTATTTCCCCTCTCTTACTACTCTCTCTTCCTCTCACATTGTGTCTGTCTCTTTGTTTTTCTGTCTTCACCTTTCTCTCTTTCATTTCTATGTGAATTCAGCAAAAAAAATGTCTTCTCACTTTAAACTGCTTTTATATTAAGCAAAGTGAACATGTGTAAATGTTTTTATGAACATTAAAAGGTTCTACAACTAAGACAAGCTGAACAAGTTCCACAGACTTCTGTGGACGTTTTGTCAGTGTCTCCCTTTCTCTGTTTCTCTTTGTATCTGTGTCCCACTGTTTCTTTCCTTCTCTCTCTTTCTGTCCACCCTCTCTGTATCAGCTCACCATCCTGATGTGATTATAGTGTGTATCCATTGGGGTGGTCCCGGTACTACCATATGGATAAGCTTGGTTCTGTTCTATTGTTTAGCCAGCCAGTCTCACACACACACACACACACACACACACACACACACACACACACACACACACACACACACACACACACACACACACACACAGCTGTTATGTCTGTTAACCCAGCATGGCTTCTGGCCAGCTGTCAAGCTGCAGATGACAAATGCTCTAGATATTTTATGCAGGTGTCGTTGGTTTCATTTCTTATTGGAACTCGCTGTGTTATTATTTTGCTAGAATGATGAATGAAAAAAAAAATTAATTGATCCCTAGAGGGTGAAATTAGTTTTGTCGTCAGCAGGCAGTGACTGTGCATTTGCATTGTGGGAAAATGTTATAACACTGACCTCTTATGAGACAAGACCTGAGACTGTTTTAGGCAGAATAATAACTAACATTGTACATTTCCATGTAAATCATTTAGTAGATGCTCATATTTAGGGCAAGTTATAGTAGTGTCTGCATATATTTTCATTATGGTCCATCGGTATTAAACCCGCAACCCTCGCACTTCACTCTAACAAAGAGAGTTTTTGTGTTGTACAGTACTATGCCAAGATGTTATAGAGACAATGTGTTCCTGTGTTAGGCTGTGGATGAGTCCTCTGTTTCCACGCCTACCAGAGGGGAGTCCAGGGACAGCAGGGGAGTCTCCTACACTTTTCAAACAGGACCTCCTGGAGTACCTGGGGGCCTACCGCTCCCCCGAACTCACCGACTGGATCCAAAGGATCAGAGAGCACGACCTGTCAGAGACCAGGTGAAAATGTCCTTTATTTATTCTATTTTATCCCCTTTTTTCAAATTTGTGATTATAGCATTGCTTCATGGCAACACCCTGCAATTATGTTCAGGAAAGTAGTGATGCGTGGAATGACTCGTAACACACTGGCCCCAGTTATCGGCATGCCAGGCAGGTTTAAGGTCATAAACTATGTTTGATTTTGCTAGGCAGAAGTCTAATGTTCTAGGCAACAGTATGCCTTGAAAATTAACCTACATTTCCGCTTCCAGCCATCACACCTCTGTCGCTCAGTGTGAAGTGCTAAAAACATCGCTACTCTGTCTCCTCTAAATTCCCCAAACAGGTCATGCTTTAAATCCCTTATCGCAAAGCAGATGCAACTTCTTTTATAGCCCCAAACTACTTATGATCTATAGTTTTGAGGGGGAGTTCAGTTGATGAAGTCCATTTTACAGCCCAAATTAATGAAGACCATTTACCAGCCTGATGATCTGGGGGAAGAAGCTGTTTCGCAGTCTTGCTCTTTGGCAGGATACTCATGTACTGGTGACTTCTAGTGGACCGGAGTGGCTGAGACTAGCTGTGACTCAGGTGGCTGGGATCAAATTTCTTGCCTGGTGTTAAAGGGGCCTTCCAGGGGAGGCATTGAGGACATGATGACATGTTCAGCTGAGCCTATTACCCTCTGCAGAGACATGCGCTCTGACACCTCTGAGTTTCCATACCAAGCAGCCATGCATCCTGTCAGTATACTCTCAATAGTTCCTCTGTAGGAAACCATGAGATCTCTCTGAGACAGGCCAAATTCTTCAGCCTCCTGAAATTGTTCAGTTGCTGTCGTGCTTGATTCACAACTGCAGTTGAACAGAGTGACCAGTCCAGCCTCTCAGAGATTAGGATTTCAAGAACATGAAGTCTGTGAGGCTTTGAGGTTCAGGGTGTGCTTAGCCTTGTTCATCCTGTATTCCACAATCAGTTCTTTCAAGGGAGATGTTATTTACCTGACACCATGCTGTCAGAGTAAGAACCGCCTCTGTAGACCTACTGTTGTGTCATCAGCCAAATGGAAAATTGAGTTTGTGGTCACGCAGTTGTTGGTACAGGAGGGGGATGAGTAGACAGGCTTTTGGTGCCCCTTTGTTGAGAATCAATGTAGATTATGTATTTTTACCAATCTTCACCACCTGAGGGCAGCCCGTCAGAAAGTCCAGAACCCAGATTAAGATAGAGGGGTGTAGTAGGCCCAGAGCCATGAGCTTTTGTGATGAGCAAAGAGGGCACTAATGATGTTAAAGGTCAAAGTGTAGTCAGTGAACAGCATCCTCACATGATTTCCTATTGTAGTGTATTAAGCTGGTTCTTCACAGCTCAATGTCACTGTCGCCAGGGTTCTGTCCTGATCATGGTATTTTTGACTATGCCCAGAACCCTAGCATGGGGCAGAAGTAGCAACTCAGACTACCCTACCTTGCCACTAGTCATTAAGCTCTGTCGCCTTACTTTTGTTTGGGACAGGGATGCTTGTGGGATCTTCAAGCAGAGTAAAATAATGGCCTGGGCAAGGTAGAGGTTGAAGATGTGAATGAACACTCCTGCTGGCTGATCTGCACAAGCTTTGAGGACCTAGCTAGAGATTAGAGATGCTCATATTGACCGTTTAACCGTTAACCGAAAGTAAAACATTTGACCGATTAATACTATCAGTTAAACGGTTTAGAAGTTTTTTTTTTTTTTTTTTTACGTGTATATATAGCCTATATTAACCAGAGCCTGGCACTTCGTTTTGAAAGGTGGGGAGATACAGGTAATGAGGAGCTAAATATATCGGCTGCCTGTTTTGTGTCTGCAACGCGTTCTTCATTTAAAATGACAACCCTTAAACATTTATGATGACTGTGATATTAACTTGCGCTTTCATTTTTTTCATGTACAGTAACATATAACGCTATCGTTTTGGGAAGCGTATATTATTTTATCTGCTATAATTCATCATGCTCCTGATGCATTATAGCCGACAAAATAATGTTACCTTAAAAACAACACACACAGTGATTGACAACACGCACTTTATTTTCAGAGAGGACCGTATTGGTCATTTCAATGGAATGGGTGCGCTCGGCAGATATTGTATAGTTAGTAACATAATGCATAGCAAGGGTTATCAACATTTTGTGTTAATGAAATATAGCCCTTATTTGAAATAGCCTCCTGTAAGCAACAACCTTGTTCCAGATTGTCACCAACTGTTTTCATTCTATAATTTGACAACTCGGTAAACACTGCATCAAGGCTACTTTCCTTTGATTGACAACAGAAAGTGAAACGTCTGCGACAAATTTTCTGCAACAATATTTTGGTTGGTGTGGACTTTACGCCAGTGTAGTTTGATGAAACCAAACATCGACACAGCTTTAGTATCGTATCGTTTAGTGTGGACTATGCACCCGAGTGAACTTAAACGCAAAGCTGGTGCACCCTGCAGCTGTTGTTGATCGGTTCTGTATGCTGTTTGGACATTAAAACAAATCTGTGAATTTTTGTTTGCATATTTAAACCTGCATTGTGTAAGAATTGCTCCCATTTAGTGGTGAAATTGTATGTGGCAAGCAACTGAAGCCCCTCGCGTTATTATACCAGCAGCGTGAACCTGGATATTAGTTTTTTCTTTCAAAACAATAGCGCTCGTTTTGATTCATTGCAATAATCATTGTTAGATCACTACACAGCTTGTGAATTGTAACCAAATGCAATTGTATTGTGTGTAAAGAAACAATAAGAGCATGTGATAGCAAAAATAATATATAAATTTATTAATAAAAGTAACAAATATGTTTTACACACAATTTGATTGAATAAATTGTCAGTGTGTCATGTGAAAACACAATTACATTTGAAAAACATTCACTAGAGTCTGTTTTATTCCAACAGAATATTAATTTTAGCAAAACAGGAACATGGACACTACCTAAGCAATGAATAAACAATGATTATTGCAATAAACCACAAGCGCTATTATTTTGAAACCGAAAATCAGAGTTTGTGTTGCCAACATTCTTGCCTACTGTACAGCTTGGGCCAGTGTTGCCGTTACATGTCCTCGAGAATAGGCATAATCGTACATCTTCAACAGACTTTAAAATTTGCTGGCAGTCGTGAGTAATATCCCCCTGGCATTCGTCACGGTGCCACTAGTGTAAAAGCCCGAAAGGCCGAGCTCGAATTTCCAGGTATGTCCCTCTTTGGCTAATGTATTTTCAAAGATGGAGGCGTAACATGGCTGGCGCAATTCAAGCGGCACCATTGTATGTATTGTGAATGGAAGATTCTATGCTAACGAAAATACTTTGATTATTTGGTGGAAGTAGTTACACATGAATTAACACATATTTTTGAAAGAACAAAGGTGTTTTTGCTAAGAATAAACTCAAAGAAATACACAGTGTACCTTTAACCGGTTACAGACACTCGTCAATTTAATCTTTTATTGCAAGCCAATTGAATCTTATAATCTTATCAGTTAACACCGATTAATAATCGGATAACGAGTTGCGGTTGTCGGTCGGGAAAATTACCCGAAATGAGCATCCCTACTAGAGATGCCATATGAGCCAGCAACGTATTTGAAGGGTTTATTATCTTACTCTGTGGTGACCGTCGGGATGGAGCCCTCACGTTTCCTGGGAGTATTGTTAGGTACTGTCCCACTCACCCGGATAGTCATATTCCTGCTCTGTGGTTTCTGGGAATACATGTTGTAATCTGTGCGTGATCTCGCGGGATCACGGTAGCAGCTGAGATTAGCAGCCATTTAAATATACTTGTTATATACAAGTGTTATTTAAATATACAAACTTTTCAATGCCTCGTTTTAAAACCTATTTGTACTACTGTAAAGGTTTGGTAACATTCCAGGCATTATTAGTGGGGTTATTTACGAGGTACACCCTTGGTTCCATTAGCGCCTGCACTAAGCCATTCAACTGATAGCTCTAACTCAACCAATGTTATAACAAGGGAAAAAAGCTTATGGGGGGTTGTTTGGCTCGAGGTCAAGATGCAAAGGACCCTAGGGTTATATTACTCTGAACCATCACTTTAAGCATTGCTTATGCCACTACATATGCCCTTGTATATATCATACAGTTGTGCTCAAAAGTTTGCATACCCTGGGAGAATTGTAAAATATGTGACATTTTCTAAGAAATCATGAGTAAGATATCAAACCTTTTTTTCCATTTCTCATTGGATTCATGTTCAACTGTAGGTACAATTCATAATAGAAAACATGGCAACAAAGAAAATAATGAAATGACACCTGTTCAAAAGTCTGCATACCCTCAGTTCTTAATACAGTGTATTGCCCCCTTTAACATCAATGACAGCATGCAGTCATTGGTAATTGTTGTTTATGAGGCCCCAATTTCTTGCAGGTGGTATAGCTGCCCATTCGTCCTGGCAAAACGCCTCCAGGTCAACTTGGCTTTGTGCTTAGGGTCATTGTCGTGCTGGAAAGTCCAAGAGCATCATCCCATGTTTTAACCTGTAATTGCCATTGAACCTGTGTGTGTCACCTTGCCTGTCTGTATCAAGGCCAAACATTCAAGGGTATGTAAACTTTTGATCAGGGCCGTTTGGGTGATTTCTGTTATCGGTATAGTTTACAACGGAGCCAAACAACAGTGTGATATTTAATGGCTTCATATGATCATTATCCTTACATAACAGTCAGATTTTTTCATAAACAGTCATATTGTCAAAATCAATGCTGAAATGTCACAATTTCAGCCAGGTTATGCAAGCGTGAGCACAACTGTATTTGACAGGTGGTTTAAGTCACATTTGACACATATGTCACATTATGCCATGTCTATGAACAGTTTATAAAGCATTACTAGCTTTGTAACACATGTATGTTGTTTTACAAAGGAATAATCAAACAGTTATAATGTCATTTAAAAATAAGCCACTTTTTTTTTCTCCAAATAACAAAGCACAGTCACATTATATGAAAACATAAAGTGTTACACTATGATCCTGGTTGATGCAGCAAAAAACATATCAAACAAGAAGTACTACCTTAGCATCTGCATTACATTACTGCTTTATGCCAACTTAATCAATTATGACACGTTGAGGGTTTTTCTCTCTCTCCTTCACCAGGGTCTATCTGGTTGGGTCCACTCCAGGAAGATATCTGGGCCAAGACATGGAGAAGTGGGGTCACCTGAGGTTAAGAAAAGTATGATTTGCTTTCTCTTCAGTTTGACCTAAAAGCACAAGTGCATAATGGAAATGTTCAAAGACATCTCCAAGGCCTCACTGTCCTCCATGTTGACTGAGCCTCACACTCTCTGCTTGGTCTGTCTGATTTACTGCTCTTCTTTGGTAAACAGGCTGCAAGTCTGACATTCATTAATAATTTGCCATCACGTTGCCATCAAGTTTCCTGATTGTTATTGTAGTACCTGTTTAGAATTCCTTTAACTGTAGGTTTTTGTTACAGACCATCATTACACATTTTCCCAGTCCTGACTATTTTGGTCTTTCTACATGTAGCTGTTGCATGACCACACCCGGCCCCTCCCCGATGAAGAGAAGTGGCCCGTCGTTGGTCAGTTTTCCAGCATTGGCTCCATGGGACTGGACAAGACCAAGTGGCTCCATGGCGAGTTCCAGCGTACCATGACCACCCTGGGCAAATCCTCCCTCCGCCCGGATACCCCCATGCACTTGGTACATCCTAAAACACACACACTACAGCAAAGTCAGTCACATTTATTTTATAATGCTCTTTTTACTACAGCAGTCATCACAAAGTGCTTTGACAGATACCCGGCCTAAAATCCCCAAGAGCAAGCAACAACAAGTGATGCACACTCCCTCGTAGGTGGAACCTAGGAAGAAACCTAGAGAGGACCCGGACTCAATTGGGGTGGCCAGTCCTCTTATGAAAATACCGGGTGGGGAATCCTCACTGTGTAAACCATGTTGGTGTGTTTCGTAAACTTCTTAGAGCAGTAGTGGTAGTGTGCACGTCCCCACCGGTGAGGTGCAGGGCAAAAAGGAGCTGGATACAACTAAAAGAATGAAATGCCCGCGCTCTGATAATATTTCCATATATTTATTGTACAACGTTTCAACCACTGCTGGGGCTTCCTCAGACAAATGACATTCAACAGTGGGTCAAGCATATACATAGGGCACAGACATGGTCAGCTGCTGAGCTCATTAATACTAATTGGCAAGGCCTTGATAGGCCTAAATTCCACCTTTCCCATTGTCACCACATAAAACCATTAGTAATAGAATTACTAGTAATAGTCACATATCCACAATATACACACAGGCATTTATAAAATGGAACTGATAGCAAAGTCCCTAACAAAATAACATTATGTGCTACATTATCCCACATTGACACTGTTTATAACGTTAGACTGATACCACAGACTATATCACAAGAAGACATTACAGAAAAGACATTATAGAAAAGGTTTTATATCAAAATCTTAATTTAAGCCATTTGGAGAAATTGTGTTGAGGTAATAAATCCAAAAGGTTTCTTTCTGAATGTATATGCTTGAGCCACTGTTGAATGTAATGTGCCTGAGGAAGACCCAGCAGTGGTCGAAACGTTGTACAATAAATATATGGGAATATTAGTAGAGTGCGGGCATTTAATTATTTTAGACATTTTGTAAACTTACCACCAGAAGTCTCCACCTGTCTGCATTATGACAGTACTTTAAAACCCCACATGCAAATTTGAGCCAATTAAAATACAGTATCCACTTAAAGACTCAGGTGCCCTAGTAACAATAAACAATCGCATTGTGCTAGCAGAGCACTCAGTCAACTTTTAAGACGCACTCCACCAAGCAATGAAAAAGACACGCACACACGCTGCCACTCAAATGCTTGTTCTCTACAGGGTGTTTGTCCATCCTTTGGTCGTCTTTCCTCCTGCTCATCACAGCTTTAAGAGCGGGGGTGGGGGAGGATCGACTGCTTCTAATTGGGACAAAAAGTGTGTTCTTTGATCATGCCAGTAATGAACATGCTTGTGTGTGTTTGTGTGCGTTTCTTTTTTGCTTGCCTCTATTGCTCTTTCTCTCCATTCTTTCTTGCGGTGTAAAATAAATAAATCAGCATATCTTATGTCTACTTTACATATTGTTGTTTACAGAGGTGTCTAGTGATTATGCAAAGCACACCAGTCCCTGTTCACTAATCAGAATGGAAGAGCATGGTGGTAACAACAGTGAAAGATAACAACTATCCGCTTCACTCTAGTTTATGAAACGGCAAACAACACATTGTTCCATACAGTCATTCTTCCTACTAAGGGGTGAGTTGTTGGGCCACCCTGAATCCAAAACTGTTGTCTGTATCTCCCTTTACGTTGCCACGTGTCACAGAGAAACTTCATTGCAGAGGATGTTCAACCTGCTTGTTACATTTGTCACCATTTCTTTTTTAATCGGTGACATGACTTTCAGGCAGGGGCTCGAAGATATTTTTTCCCTAGGGAGGGAATTGGTCTTTGCAAGTGTCTGTCTGTGTCCCATTGATTAGTGTAATGGATGTTTCACTAAATGTCAGCCGGAAGTCTGGGCTCCACGCTGAGTCGCGCCCCCGTAACCGTTTCTGACAGACAGATGGACAGGCGGAGACGGACTACAGACAGCTACATTAGGCCACCTAATTGGCAGAGGATGACAAGCAGCGCATCACTCACCCTTGCTCATTAGCTAGCCTTTTAATCATTGTGCGTGCGTACATGCGTGTATGTGTGGACGTGTCTTGTAGTCCTACAGTTGTTCAGGTTACAGAAGAAACCAAGCACACTGCCCCTGTGAAACAACATATGTATTAATCTGGTCAGAAAGCCTTTTCTCTGTCAGACACCCATTTAGTAGAAAACCAAACAGGCTCCGCTGTCCTGGACACACTGGTACACACCGGTTGTGATCTGAGGGATTTTTATATTTGAGACAAGCCTGATTCGTGTTCCGTGGCCATGTGTTTGATTCTGGCTGTAGTTCTACTTCCATGTTTTTTATGCCTGTTCTGTTGCCATGTGCTTCTCTATTCTAGGTGTATCCCTCAGTAGATGATGTGAGGACCAGTTTGGAAGGCTACCCAGGTAAATGTTCTTTCCTCCACCACAGGAGTCTTAGTAGTAGACTTATGCCCATTTAACTTTGACCACTTTTAATGTGTGCTGCCTGGTATGGACCTGCCGTGGTATGGACCTGCCGTGGTATGGACCTGCCGTGGTATGGACCTGCCGTGGTATGGACCTGCCCTGGTATGGACCTGCCCTGGTATGGACCTGCCCTGGTATGGACCTGCCTTGGTATGGACCTGCCGTAGCTGGCCATGGACGTGTTTCTACTACCAGGAGATCAGAAAATGGTTTGCACATTTAGGGCCCTATCTTACACCCGGCGCAACCCAGTGCAAAAACCAAACGCAAGTGTCTTTGCTAGTTTAAGACCGACACAGTTGTCAATTTCCCATCCAGCGGACGCATTGTTTAAATAGCAAATGCACCTGCGCCCATGGGTGTGCTGGTCTAACGGGGAGGTGTGTTCAGGATAATTTTGGGTTTATTGCTATCTTGAGGCATCGGAAAGTGATCGCGCCATTGACCAAAAATAACCTGGTCTAAAGTCAATGGCACAGCATGTCATTGTTATTTTAACAGCAAATTAGTCAAATGCATCTAGGCGTATGCACAGAGCATGCAAACTTTGCTGGTTACACACACACAGGGAAGAGCAGCAGCACACAAACCTGCAAAAGATTACAAATAAAAAGATTTCTGTGCAAATCCGCCATCTTAATAGCAATGCGCAAAAAAAGGTACAAACGCGCTTGGCTCTTAAAGGGAATGGGAGATCTCTGATTGGTTTATTGCATGTTACGCCCAAAACACACCTATGAATTAATGAAGACACTTAGTACAACTCTTTTAGACCATGCGCCCAGGGCATGTACCCTTTTATCCGCTGTCAAACTAGCAAAAGTGAATTTGGACATGCCCAAAGCGCATTTGCACCATGCGCTTCGAGCCATAAGCTTAGATCGTTAAAATAGGGCCCTTAAAGTTTTCTGAACAACAGTGAGAGAGAGAGAATTTGTGCTACTTTACAATCCTGAGAGGAAAACAAATGTATGGCTCAAATATTTAGAGAAAATATAATAAAACGATAGGTAAAACAACAATACCAGGTGACTTGAAGTTTGATTCAAACAACTGTTTGCATATAGAAGAATATTTCAATTTAATAGCGGCAGTATGTATAATGTACTCAACCAATCACATGGCAGTTGCTTCAATGCATTTAGGGGTGTGGACCTGGTCAAGACAATCTCCTGAACTCCAAACTGAATGTCAGAATGGGAAAGAAAGGTGATCTAAGCAATTTTGAGCGTGGCATGGTTGTTGGTGCCAGACGGGCCGGTCTGAGTATTTCACAATCGGCTCAGTTACTGGGATTTTCACGCACAACCATTTCTAGGGTTTACAAAGAATGGTGTGAAAAGGGAAAAACATCCAGTATGCGGCAGTCCTGTGGGCAAAAATGCCTTGTTGATGCTAGAGGTCAGAGGAGAATGGGCCGACTGCTTCAAGCTGATAGAAGGGCAACTTTGACGGAAGTAACCACTCGGTACAACCGAGGTATGCAGCAAAGCAATTGTGAAACCACAACACACACACCCTTGAGGCGGATGGGCTACAACAGCAGAAGACCCCACCGGGTACCACTCATCTCAAAAAGAGCTCACCAAAATTGGACAGTTGAAGACTGGAAAAATGTTGCCTGGTCTGATGAGTCTTGATTTCTGTTGAGACATTCAGATGGTAGTGTCAGAATTTGGTGTAAACAGAATGAGAACATGGATCCATCATGCCTTGTTACCACTGTGCAGGCTGGTGGTGGTGGTGTAATGGTGTGGGGGATGTTTTCTTGGCACACTTTAGGCCCCTTAGTGCCAACTGGGCATTGTTTAAATGCCACGGCCTACCTGAGCATTGTTTCTGACCATGTCCATCCCTTTATGGCCACCATGTACCCATCCTCTGATGGCTACTTCCAGCAGGATAATGCACCATGTCACAAAGCTCGAATCATTTCAAATTGGTTTCTTGAACATGACAATGAGTTCACTGTAATAAAATGGCCCCCACAGTCACCAGATCTCAACCCAATAGAGCATCTTTGGGATGTGGTGGAAGGGGAGCTTCGTGCCCTGGATGTGCATCCCACAAATCTCCATCAACTGCAAGATGCTATCCTATCAATTTGGGCCAACATTTCTAAAGAATGCATTCAGCACCTTGTTGAATCAATGCCATGTAGAATTTAGGCAGTTCTGAAGGCGAAGGGGGGTCAAACACAGTATTAGTATGGTGTTCCTAATAATCCTTTAGGTGAGTGTATATTTAAAATCCTGAAGGAACTCATCAATTGAAGTAAAGAAACAATGAAACATTGTTTCAAGCTAGCCGAGGGGTGGATTGAAACACAATCCAAACAGTGATATTTGTGGTAATCACGGCATGGCCCATTTCCTGCACAAGCCTGTGCACGGTGGCTCTGGATGTTTGTACTCCAGACTCAGTCCACTGCTTCCGCAGATCATCCAAGGTCTGGAATCGGTCCTTCTCCACAATCTTCCTCAGGGTCCGGTCACCTCTTGTCATTGTGCAGCATTTTTTGCCACACTTTTTCCTTCCCACAGACTTCCAACTGAGGTGCCTTGATACAGCACTCTGGGAACAGCCTATTTGTTCAGAAATGTATTTCTGTGTCTTACCCTCTTGCTTGAGGGTGTCAATGATGGCCTTCTGGACAGCAGTCAGGTCGGCAGTCTTACCCATGATTGCGGTTTTGAGTAATGAAACTGGCTGGGAGTTTTTAAAAGCCTCAGGAATCTTTTGCAGGTGTTTAGAGTTAATTAGTTGATTCAGATGATTAGGTAATAGCTCGTTTAGAGACCTTTTTCATGATATGCTAATTCTTTGAGATAGGAATTTTGGGTTTTCATGAGCTGTATGCCAAAATCATCAGTATTAAAACAATAAATGACCTGAAATATTTCAGTTGGTGTGCAATGAATCTAAAATATATGAAAGTTTAATTTTTATCATTACATTATGGAAAATAATGAACTTTATC
>JACXGM010001602.1:0-11292 GCA_016801145.1 Umbra pygmaea
ACACACACACACACACACACACACACACACACACACACACACACACACACACACACACACACTTTATTTTTCATCAAACAAGTCAGTGCAACATATCCACAGCAGATATATTTACATTGGACTGTACAAAAATATGCTCACAAAAATCAAAAATAATTAGGCAGCATCTTGCCTAATCAAAAGGTGCTCACATGTAGTCTTTTTATAGTGCTTACTCCCTGATTGAAATGGTAACAATTATGCATTGAGGTGTTTGGCCAGGTGGCGCATAGGTTGACCAAATAGCTCATGTAGTGTCATTTTGAATGGCAGTGTTTTGAAATGGCAATTATGTGACTTGCTGTCAGATTGTTGTGTCTTATGCAGAGAACTGTGTTCAGTGCATTTAAAAAGTGCCATTTCGAATTGCAAAATGTGTGTAAAGCAGAAAATGTGTTTAGACTTTTGAAGACATGAGAAGAGGTTTTGCTGTCTGTGTGTCAGTTTAAATAATTGTGCTATGCATTTAATTTTAGTGTGTTAGCAATTGGAAAAAACTGTAATGTACACTATGCTATAGTGATGTGTCCAACATGCATATTGCTCTTTAACAAGAACTATGCCTGTAGTCTTCCATTTCCTCACTATGTTCCTCACAGTGGACACTGACAGCTTAAATCTCTGCGATAGCTTTTTGTAGCCTTCCCCTAAACCATACTGTAGAACAGTCTTTGTTTTCAGGTCATTTGAGAGTTGTTTTTAGGCCCCTATGTTGCCACTCTTCAGAGGAGAGTCAAAGAGAACAACAACTTGCAATTGGCCATCTTAAATACCTTTAAGTGTCAAGGCTTAATGAGCTCACCAAACCAATTGTGTGTTCCAATTTATCAGTGCTAGGTAGTTACAGATATTCAAATCAGCTAAATGACATGGGTGCCCAAATTAATACACTATTTTTTTGTTGATTTTCTGTTAATTCAAATAACCTCATTTCACTACTGAAATATTACTGTGTCCTTCAGTTATTTGATAGATCAAAATGAAATTGCTGATCCAAACACCCAATTATGTACGGATAACAATTGCACGTCTCCAAGAATATACTGTAGCCTTTAGCAGAGCAGTTCAATTTGAGATCACCCCTCCAGTTCCAAAGGCTCCAATAGACCTCACACAGGGTGTTTGGTCGAGATCCAAGACCCAAACAAATTGCCGGTGAGCGCGTTTGGGTAATACTAAACAATTAACAGCTCTGCTCTTCCATGACCAAACCTACAACACTGTTGCTGCAGACCCCTGTTTTGTTGTCAGTCCTCCCTACTGTACTATTATTACCTGTTGGTCCAATAGTGTTAAGTGAAAATGCATTAATGCGAGGAGGATTTTTAATAGCTCCATGTCCCTTACAGACCAAAATCCTACCCCTTTTGAGTACCAGAAGGTACCTACTGAAGAAGCCATCCTGTGTCTCTTGCATGTGAACAACTGAAACTGACTATTTCGAAACAGGGAGGAAGTCTCCCTGTTTCTGAAGAGAGAGGAAATACAACACCGCCCATTTGTCCAAGGCTCTGGAGGCTACTGGGGACCAGTAGCAGGAAGTGTTTTGTCCCTTTTGTCCCTCTCCTCAAGCCAAACCTCTGAGGCATACCACATTTAGGGCAATCGCTTCATGTCTTTAATACCATGTTTCCTCCCGAACACTCGTCTCTGTATGTAGTATGAAACGTTTTGCCATTGCATATACTTCCAGGACTGCCTTGACATTCAAAACTCTGATGACCACATTGACATACGCTCACAGCTGTTCTGCCAACAAACTTTAATGAATGGTAGTTAGAGAGCAGATGTTGCATACAAGAACAGATGGTTGATGGTTCGATTACCATTGGCAGAAACCTTCATGTGTTATACTGAAGTGACAAATTTAAAGGTAACTGGTACAGTGGAATATTTCCTTCAGATTTAATAGGGATTATGGTTTCCTTCAAATTGATAAATCTGAAATGAATGTTCCAAGTGGTACACATAGGAGTAAAAAAGGCTAAGTATGCTAGATGTTATAATAGCAAAACAAGTATTACCTGAGACTCGATGGATAGGTCATTGATTATTTGTATAAGACCTTTAAAAGAGATTAAAACATTAGTAGTCAACAGTTTTCTGGAGTCCAAAAGTACTTGGCACAGTCACATTTATTATTTTGGCTCTGTGCTCCAGCACTCAGTAGGTTTGGAGTAATTTGTATCCATATCGGTGACCAATCTAAAAGTGACCAGATTTGTAACAGAAAAAGAATAGGAAATGTTGGTGTAACAGTCTACAAAACATTTGTATATCTACAGAATTTTTAGACCAGTCAAACTGTGCATGTTACAACTACTTTTGCAACAAGACATCATCCATAGAGTAAATCTAAGCTGTCTCATGACACTCTAAACCCAGTTTATATTCTTTATTAGTGGGTGAACAATCCATTGCTTGGTGAATTCTGCTTCACAATGATACGAACAGCCGACAGTCGGAAGATCTAAAAAGCAACGTCACAATGAATTCTTTGTCCCCACAAGCCAATTATCCTTGTGGTACAGTAACATTGTGACATCTCCTGCTTACAAACCAAAAAGTCATACTGACTCCACAAACCTGTCCTGTATGGTGGCATGGAGGAAGCCATTACTAAAAAATAGCCCAGCTTGAATCCTCCACCAAAATGCTAATTTTCACAAAGTCTGCTGCCCCGAAGTTGATGGCAATTTGCATATTTTCCAGAATGTAATTAAGAGTGATCAGAATCTGTGATCAGAAAAGTCCCTCTTTACCATGCAAATTAACAAAACA
The DNA here is from genome assembly GCA_016801145.1 of Umbra pygmaea. Lineage (NCBI taxonomy): Eukaryota > Metazoa > Chordata > Actinopteri > Esociformes > Umbridae > Umbra > Umbra pygmaea. Next base: position 2,821 of record JACXGM010001602.1, read on the forward strand.
ACAGTTCCGTTACATTACAGCCCTGCCACAAAAGGACCAGCTGCCATCATGTCAGTGATTTTCTCATTCGCACAGGTGAGTGATGACAAGAGCTGTGTCTCAATGTGAAGGCCGCATCCTCCGAAGGCTGTATTTGAAGCGGGTGGACAAACACAAAACCAAAAATTTGGACAAATTCTAACCATTGATCATGCAAGAATTTGCGCATTCTTCAATAACGTAAGTAACGTGAATTATTGTTATCGAATTCCTGCATTCTATATTGTGGAGCTCCGCCCCATAGGGGGAGCTCTAGCTCCTAGTGGTTTATCCCTCCTGCGCAGCAGGTTGCATCTGAAAAAGTTTGCATATACGTCACTTCCTACCAGTGACCGCGCCAGCTATATAAGGGGTCCACCCCGCCATGACATTCTCCCTTTTTCTTCAGCCGTATCCGGTTCGAAGCTGCATCACCAACGACAACGTTAGTTTGTGTATCCCGGATCTACACTCCGTCGATTAGTATGTCTTTCAAGTCGGCGTATTCGACAGAGCGTGCCGTTGCCACCGCCTCACAGAGGGTGAGGCATCCCCGTTCTGCGTAGCGTGTCTAGGAGTCGAATATGCGGGAGGCCGCGTTGCTCCCTAATCCAGCATGCTCGGTTTTGCGTCGCCATGCCTCCTAGTTCGAGCTAGGAGGAAGGCCTTATTTGCCGTACCTGCTCCTATGGAAGAGTGTAGCGAGGTTTTTGGCCTCAGTCAACAGTCTGCGCCACGTGCTCACGTGGCTCCAATGGAGCTATCGCCGAGTGCGGGGGTGCCGTCAGCTCTACTGGCCCCGGTGGGCCCACGTGCTAGAGCTGGCACTTCTTCCTACGAGTTCGAGGACGGTAGAACAGAGGTGGCGCTTGTGGTGTCCAACCCTCTCTGCCCTCACTCCGTTGAGACCTGCCCTCTCTCCGTCGAGACCTGCCTTCACTCCGTCAAGACCTGCCTTCCTTCATGAGGATCGCCACCGACAGGCTAGGCGTTCCCTAACCCCCCACATACGATAGAAGAAGCTAAGAGGTCGTGCCAGACTTTGTTCTGTTCAGACCTCGGCCTCTAAGGTACCGCATTGTGGGTCTAGCTGTATATACCTAGCGGTATTTCCCGCTTCGACCTATACTTGGCCACACCCCTGGTCACCGGTTCGGCAGCCTGGTCGACTACCCAGGCAGTAGCCTGCCTTCACTTTATCGTAAGATAAAACTCACGACGCACTGGCAGAGAAGTCTCATGTGTTGTCCAACACTGCCATGCTGTCTTCGGCCCTGGCATCTCTCACTCTGAATAGAGCTTTGCTCACTCCAGTTAAGATCCGGGGCTTCGGGAAGGCTTCAGCCGCCATCTTACAGATGGCCTACGCTGTCGCTACCTGTAACACATGCACATAGATGTTTCACCATCACCTATGGCTCTCGGCGACCGCACTGAAGGAGGCGCAGGAACTCCTTTTGCTGAACGCCCAGATTGAGCACGAGTCCCTTGTGAGTAACGCTATCGAGGAAGCAAAAAACGAAACATAATAGAGAGATCCTCTATTAAGCGGTTTGTTTTCGCATTCTCTACCCTGACTTAAGAGCACGCTCATTGATAAAGGGTGTATGCATTCTATCTGAACCCGCCTGCGTGTCAGAGTTATTCCACTGCCCCTTCGGGGTAGGGTGTGGGTTCTCTGTGCTTAGGGGAAGTACTTTGTCTGGTCGGCTATTTTATATCCTAGCTAGCCTTGTGTCTCTACTACTCAGTCACGAGTTTTCACAGTTGCTAGCAGTGTGATCCCTGTCTGTTGTGGGTAACGCTAGCAAGGAAACAAAAGTGAGTCTTAATAGAGGGACACTCCTCTATTTATCGGGTCGCTTTCGCGTCCTTTAACCCTGATAAGATGAGCACGCTCATTGATAAAGTGTGTAATACATTTCTATCTGAACCTGTTAGTGTGTCAGTTTATTACACTGCCCCTTCAGAGGAGAGGGCGTGTGTGTTTTCCGTGCGTAGTGAAAGCACTTTGTCTAGTCCGGCTATTGTACAACCTAGCCAGCCTTGTATCCATTACTACCCAGTCGGAGTTTTCACCGTACTTGACTAACGCCGGGTTGCTAGCAGTGTGACCTCCGTCTGTTGTGGGTAATGCTTTGAGGAAGCGAAAGCGAAACTTAATAGAGGGAGACTCTCCTCAATTAAACGGGTTGTTTTCGTGTCCTTTAACATAGATAAATGAGCACGCTCATTGATTAAGTGGCATATTCATCTCTATCTGAACCCGCTAGCGTGTCCGTTAGTATATGTGGTATTCCTTTGCCGCCCGCTCATTGCTAACCTTGGCTAACGCCGACTTACAAGCTAGAGCCGAGATGCAGCAGTTAAAGTCTCAACCCTTCCCCATGCCTGTCAGCTCTGGTGTGCGTGAAAGGGGGGAGGGGCCCCCCTCCCTCGCTCACTACGCGCTGTTAAGCGCAGTGGTAGTTTTCAAACCGGACACACAGAGGAAGTTAATTAATTAATAAATAATAATTTTTCTCCAGCTTCATCTAGTTCTTCGACGGCTAGAGGGGAATGAGGAGATTGAGAGACCTTCCCTCTCCATTGGGCATAGAGTTTTTACTGTTTTCTAAACTCTGTGATTAAACGAGTTACTCGCCCACTCTCACCACTCTGTCTCGAATGGCAGGAGAGATGGATCTTTCCAGAATGGATATGCCCCCTAGTCTCACCCCCCCCCCCATTTCGGGGAACCAGTGAGACAGTTATTTAATCTCTTAACAAGAGAGACCCCCCGGAGAGTGAGATCTCTTTAAGAGGGGGGGCTGTGTCAGAGGTTCTGATGGAGGAACAGAGACACAGTCTTTATTCTCTTCCTGGTTCCGAAGGAAACACTAGGGTTGGGACAGACCTTAGACCTGGGGTTCTTAAACAGTTCATTAACCTAGAGAAGTTTTTTTGGTATACTGACAGTCAGACACTTGATGTAATGCATGCATCAGAGTGATCACTGTACCAGCTTAGAGCTGAGGGTTGCCTATTTTCAGGTTCCGTTTGTACAGTGACATTGAAAATACCTCAGATTTGTCAGCCCTGTCCCCACTCAGACGCAGGGAATAGGTTTCTAGTTTACATAGACAATCCTGTTACTAGCCGGATCATCTGCTATGACCATATCTTACGCCGTTATGATGATGTACATCTCTCGGCGCTAGGTTTTGTAGACTGTCTATCTGGGCATTCAGATAGACATGGTTGCTATAACAGCGAGTCTCAGTTGGATCTATTACACATGCGCTACATCCTGGTGTCATTACGAGAGGACCTGGTGTCCTCATTCCTTCCCGTCTCTGTCGTGGGGGGGTGTCAGTGTTGGTCACGTTACTTTAAAAAGTAATTAGTTATAGTTACTAGCTTGAGTTAGTAACTGAGTTACATCATTATAAAAGTAACTAATTACCAGGGAAAGTAACTATTGCGTTACTTAAAAAAATAAAGTATGTCAAATAACTTGGAAGACACAAATATTAAATATGTTAAATGAATGAAATGGACACTAAATAGAATCAATTATTAGTCTGAGTCTAAGTTACAAGAGTTTGCGGTGGTGGAGAAAAATCTAGTTTAATTTGCTTTGATGTCATGGCTCAATCTCTTTTGGTAGCGGAGCTCATGTTATCAGGTGCATTCTTGGCCACTAGTTAATGGTGGCATGTGACAATGTGAGGTGCTTCATTAGATTCCAATTACTTGCCACCGACGTGGAGAGTGTCTTCCTGTGCACAAGTTGCAAGTTACATAAACATTCTTGCCTTTCACCTCAACGAGGGAAAAGTAGTGCGTATTATACTTACAGTTCGCGAAAGCTACCTTTGAACACGTTGGACTTCCCATCGCTCTGACTCCTGTGTGCGCGACTGTGTCTGTGTTTGTGTGTGAACTGAAAAGTGAACACCCGCCCTACTCTGCCTCTGGTTGGTTGGCAAACGATGGAAATGTACTCTAAGCCAATCATCATCAATTGTGGTTGTCTACCACTCCCCGACACACACACACAAACACACGCACCAGAGAAAAACTTTGCAGTTCCTGCCGAGAGAAAGCAACAGATGAAAACCGCTTAATTGAGCTCAATTAAAGTAACGCCGCAATTGTATTGTCAGTAACGGTAACGTAACGGCGTTGTAACGGGGGAAACAGTAATTTGTTTGATTACTCGTTACTGAAAAACATAACGCCGTTAGTAACGCCGTTTATTTATAACGCCGTTATTCCCATCACTGGGGGGTGTGGCCTCCGAACGGAGAACCCCCCTGAACTGCTTAGATCTCAGAGCAGTCCTAATGGTTCTGCGCTCTTTGTCCCTGTTGGTGAGGGACAGAGATGTGCGCGTCTGGTCAGACAATCGCACAACGGTGGCCTACATAAATCCGCAGGGTGGGGTGAGATCACCCACATTGCACTGCCTTACAGTCGATTTATAGAGGTGGGCCCGGCCTCATGTTCAATCGCTAGTTACAGCTCTGACCAGTGGGCCCTACATGCAAACCTGATTCAAATGATTGGAACAGGTTCGGCAGAGCAGACACAGACTTGTTTGCGCTAACGGAAAATGCACAGTGTCCCCTGTGGTTTTCTCTGAGACACACAGACAGCCCTCCGTTGGGACGCGCACCCAGAATTCGAGGGGAGGGGGTGACTGTGTTTTTGGTGGCTCAGGTGAGACCTGGCGCACCTTGGTGGGATGCTTTGATCTCCTCAATGGCAGGTTCCCCACCGCCAAGACGCACTGATCTAGGTTCGAAGAACCCTTCTTTCCCGCCCGTTCTGACCCAATTCCTATGAGCTTGGTCCTTGAATGGGAAAGATTATGTTGTGGCGAGTTACACATGAATGTTATCCTGACTATTCAGGTGGCGCACGCAGCCTCTAAGGCAATAAGCTACGCATGTAGATGGAAGCTTTTCGAGAGCTAGTGCTTTTCATGTGTTTTCGCTCCATAGCCCTGTAACACTACTTCAGTGCTGCTCTTTCTTCAGCATATACTGGAGGAGAGGAAATCGCCTGACACTATAGAGTTTATGCGTCAGCCATTTCAGCTTGTCTAGATGGATGGGGGAATGCCTCTATTTTTTCCACCCGTTGATTACGTGTTTTTTGACGAGAGCTTGCCGCTTACGGCCCACCGTTAGGACTGGCCCCCTCGAAAGGGGAGCTGTCCGTGGTCCTGGACACACTACAGAAACCTCTTTTTGATCCTCTGGAATCGATCTCTTCGAGATCGTTATCCAATATATGGCACTCCTCCTTGCGTTATCTTCTGCGGAGATGGTGAGTGACCTATGCACTCTCTCAGTTCATCCGAGTGGCTGCATCATTTATGGTGACCTCAGTAGAGCTGTTTTGAGTCCTACCCATCCTTCTTTCCCAAAGTAATCAAGACCGCTTACAGGTCTAGGATTTTGGGACTCTAGCCTTCTCTTCCCCTCCCTTGTATGTGGTCAAGAGAGGATTACACTGCTCGTGTCTGGTGCACGTTTTGGGTGTATACGTGGCCAAGACTGCACACGTTGATTCATTGCAGCAGCCTTGTGTGCTATGGATCAGCGGGTTGAGTTGTGTTATGTCTCCTAGCTTGACTTCCCCTGAAGAGGTGAGTGCTCGCTCCACAAGGGGTGTGGCGACTTCGGTCGCTATCCTTGGTGGTGTGGGGGTGGGGGAGATCTGTGAAGCGGTCTCATGGTCTTCGCCTTCTCTCTCTGGTGAATTTTACGTATGTGTTCCTCCTCTGATTTTGATCACACGGGCCTCCGTTCGGTGCTCCCTGAGGAGGGTCCCAGATAGACGGTGAGTGTGTGCTCCCTCGTGTTTGATGACTGTGTTGTTCTTGCTTGTTTTACTCTGTGAGTTGCATCAGTGCAAGAAATTTATTCTGTTCTTGTCAGAACAGTTGGACTGTGTTTTAGATTCTCCTTTGGCGTATTGTCTGTCTCAGTCTTCCTTTCCCTTCTGGAATTATTCTTTTAGGGCCTTTTAGGTTCTACAGGGAGTAATCAGGGGGACATTGACGGCGCTGCGCTCCGCCCTTAACCACTAGGAGCTAGAGCTCCCCCTATGGGGCGGAGCTCCACGATATAGAACGTCAGTTACCAGAGTTAACTGGAGCGAAGCCCCATAGGGATTTTTGCCTGAATATTTTTCCGGATTACGGCTTCCGTTTTTCGGGAGAATGTCATGGCGGGGTGGACCCCTTATATAGCTAGCGCGGTCACTGGTAGGAAGTGACGTATATGCAAACTTTTTCAGATGCATCCTGCTGCGCAGGAGGGATAAACCACTAGGAGCTAGATATTCAAATTGAATGAATATATATGAATTATTACAATAAACACAAAGGGACAACACAGGGCAGATATAGGGGTGCTGATGAGGTGCTGACGAGGTGCAGGTGTGCTGGCGACAATTGGGATGTATTGGGTTTGTGTTGCCTTGGGATGCTGGGCAGGTGCGTTGGCTAGTAGACCAGGGACTCGTTGGAGGGGAGCAGGAGGTGAATACGTGACATAGGTTAACATTTAAACAGGGATGGTCATGAGATTGGTATCAAATATTAAAGTAAACTCATAACATCCTTATTTAAACTCTAATTCTTAATAAACTGACAAAAACAAAAACTAAATTTCTTAAACAAAAGCATATTATATTTTCATTGTTTATTTAACAAAAGTGGTTTATTCAACAATTATTGTTGTTTAAATGTGTAAAACCCTTCATTCAGTAGATTGTGGTACCTCCATCAGTTAGTTAGTGTAGCTTTTTTAACAGGCAAGTTGACTGGGTACATACAGTATTCTCGTTTGCAGCAGCGGCCTGGGGAGAAGTTGGGGAGGGAAGGGGATGTATTGAAGCTTGGAATTAGGTTGCCATGATGGTATGATGGCCAGTTTGGAAATTTGTCAAGGACACAGATTTTAACAAGCCTACTGTTACGAATAGTGCCATGGAATATTTAAGCCAGTACACTACACAATTTTAGTGCCAATTCAGCGGTCTCAGACCAATTTTCGAGGTCTGCGACAGAACTCCCAGATCTTAGCCAAATCACAGCTCACTCCCATCACCGACACTTGGTAACTATGAGCAGTTCAGAGACGCATCTTGCAGGTTTGACATTTTTGCTTCTGTTAAGGGATATCATAATATCCGTGAGGAGATGGAGTCAATGTTTTTCGATTATACATTTGAAATGGCATATACAGACAGTACAGGAGTATACCTACAGTACACTGTTTTTTTTTAAATGTTTTTTTTATTTGCAGAACCTACAATCCTTGTTACCCAAGTCTCCCCCAATCATTCTCTCGTAAATATTTACAGCATTTGTCTCCCTTTTCTCCCTGTAATTTGAGTAATTTCAGTAGTCAACACTTTTTTTTAATTTTTGTAATATATAATTAACAGGCCAAATGGTAAAGAGGTCTTCTAGCCATACAGGTGTAAAATCATCCTGAAATAAATCTCTTCAGTAGATTAACTGGCACTCCCACTCGGATACTGTAATTCTGGCCTCTATACAAAAACTGGGCACTCGCAGGAAAATGAAATAATATGCCCTGACTTGTTAAAAAAACAATTTTTTTAACAAAAAACTTGCCAATCAAAATATTCTTCAGTATTCTTTGCCATGCTGAAAGAATATAGCCGGATAATTATATGGGAGTGTACAGTATCTGCAAATTTCTAGAAAGAAAAAAATGATGTGTTAATGTTTTTTAACAAATAGGGTGCAAAAATGTATCCAATGATTTTTAACATTATTAATTTGAGACAGTAGAACAAACACACACACAGAACCAGCCTAAAATGAATGATTCAGTGCTGCTGCTGATAGTGAATGATATTGTGCTAATCATCCTTGCCTTTAGTGTATATTGCATTAAACTGAGTGCAGTCCGTGTTGTCTTTCCATAAACGATCGGAGAATTGTTTGTGTATTGTAAAAATGTTTGTGATTGACAGCGGGATAGAGAGAATTCACGCTACTACACAGAGCCTAGAGAGAGGAAAACAATTGTACTATATGCCTCAACAATTTACAGAAAATATAAATAAAACGATTGGTAGAACAACAATACCAGGCAACTTGTATGTCTGATTCAAACAACTGTTTGCATAGAGCGGTATTTCAGTCTAACAGGAGTGTAGAATGTTGCTGGTGAGAAGGCTACTTCCTCTTTCAGAGACACACTTATAAAGCTGTAAAACCTATTTCTTGATATTTTCACAATATAATTTGAAAATGGGCTTTAGATCCAAAAAGGACTGTCATTATTCTCACAAGGAACTGGTATTGAAAACAGAGATATTGTAACAGGAGTCCCAGAGTGGGGCTCCTGTTCCACATGAACTGAGTGGACTCTAATATATTGGTATATTTCTGTTGGGTGTGTGTGTGTTATAGGCTATAGT